>VSMD01083080.1:0-34473 GCA_008750895.1 Mirza zaza | reverse complement strand
GCCACACACGCCGCCACACACACCATCGCACACGCCGCCGCACACGCCACCGCACATGCCGCCACACACGCCGCAGGGCAAGGCTGCGGGAGCCAGCTTCGGGGCTGCCCCTCGCAAGGGGCCAACCCACCTGCACGGGGCCTCTGCCGTGCTGCCCGCGCCCGGAGTGTCTGAGCTCCCAGCGTGCACAGGTGACCGGTGGGTGGGTCCCGCCCTGCTCCGCCGCCTCCTTGCCCCCGGGTCAGCCAGGGCCGCCCTCACACTGCCTTCTGGGCCTAGCACGGGGTCGCCCCCCGTCCCCACCCTGGCTCTCGAGTCAGCCAGCTCCCGTAAACCCTACGCCTCCTCTCCAAACTCACTGCTGTGTGACCTTGGGGAAGTCACTTGACCTCTCTATGCCTTAGCGTCCGGCACCCCATGGCGGTACCCCAGGGCACTACCCCAGGGCGGTACCCCAGGGCGCTACCCCAGGGCGGCACCCCATGGCGGTACCCCAGGGCGGCACCCCAGGGCGGCACCCCATGGCGGTACCCCAGGGCACTACCCCAGGGCGCTACCCCATGGCAGTACCCCAGGGCACTACCCCAGGGCGGTACCCCAAGGCGCTACCCCATGGTGGTTCCCCAGGGCGCTACCCCAGGGCGGTACCCCAGGGCACTACCCCAGGGCGGTACCCCAAGGTGCTACCCCATGGTGGTACCCCAGGGCGCTACCCCAGGGCTGTACCCCGCGCCCAGCCCAGCCCACTCGCATGCTGTCAGCGCCCGGCTCAAAGCCCCTCGCCTGCTCCAGCCCTGTCCGGCCCCCCTGGCAGCCCATCCACTTCCTGCGCCACCGCACAGCAGAGCCACCCACCCTCTGGCCTGACCCACCCCACGCCCTGCTCGAGGCCGCCAGCGCCGGCCACCAAGGCTCGCAGACCTTTGCCAGCTCCCTGCCATCTGCGGCCTTGACCCACGGGAGGCCGGGACGCCCCTGGGCCTCCCCTCCCCCTTCCCGAGGCCGCTGGGCTTCAGACGCCACCCAAGTGCCACGGGCCACCCTGCTCTCAGACATCACCCTCCGGTGTCACCCCCTCCCCTCTGCCCTGCCCGCCCTCCCGGGCCACCCACACCTGCCGTGACGCTCTGCGGCTTAGGGTCCCTCCTGGCCCCACGCCCTTCCCCTCACCCGTATCAGGCCCACTCACACATCCCCGGGCCTCGCCCCAGGGTGTCTGAAGGGCTCGCCCGCCTCTCCCCCTCGGCCCTCGGCCCTCGCCACCCTGCACCCGCCCCACCCACGCAGCGGCCGCCACACTTCCTCCTCCCACCGTGCATGGCTCCAAACCTGCCATGGCCACGGCCACACATCCCGTCCTCGGCCCACAGGCCTCCTGGGGCTAGCCGCCCTCCCGCCCCTGCCCCGCTGCCCTCCAGGGGCTACGCCTCAGACATGCCCCACGCGCAGGACAGGACGCGCCTCCCCTGCCCGGACTGCGAGACCCACCCCGACCTCCGGTGGGCGGGCCGGGCGCGGCAACACTCACCGGCACTCCCCGGGCACACTGCAGCCCCCGTGGAGCAGGTTGCACCCTTGCTTGCACACGGCTGCGGAAGAGAGCACGGACGGCTCAGCTGCGGCCGGCCCGGGCCGCCCCCGCCCCCGCCCTGCCCCGCCCGCGCACCTTCCTTGCACTCCTTGCCCATCCAGCCGTCCATGCAGGCCTTGTTGCCGTACTGGTCGCAGGTGTAGTGGCCGAAGAAGTCGTTGCGTGGCCGGCAGAACTTGTTGCAGGTGGCGCTGTAGTAGTTCTCGTCGCAGCGCACACGGATCTGCAGCTCCAGGTGCGCCACGTGGCCGCTGAAGTGCAGGCTCTTCCAGCGGTCCTCGGGGTTGATCATGCCCGCGTGCGACACCCGCTCGATCAGCAGCTCCTCTTGGGAAGGCAGCGGAGTCAGCGCCGGCCGGCCGGCAGGGGCGAGCGGGCCGCAGGGACACGGCCGGGCCCACCCCCGGCCACCGGGTCCCCCACTCCTGCTCCCGCCCAGACACAGAGGGCCGGGCGGGCCGGGCTGAGAGGAGACACGGGCCCTGCGTCCCCACGCGGCACGGGAGAGGCTCAGCCGTCCTCCCCGCTCTCCTGCGCCGTGACTCGCATCTGACTCTGCTCAGACGCCGAGACAGGCGTGGACTCAGCGTCCATCTGAACCTCGCTTTTCCCCCCCGGGACAGGGTCTCGCTCTGCCACATAGCTCACTGCAGCCTCCAACTCCCGGGCTCAAGCATCCTCCTGCCTCGGCCTCCCGAGTAGCTGGGCCCACAGGTGCCACCACCACACCCGGCTAATTTTTCTCTCTCTAGTAGGGACGGGGTCTCGCTGAGTCTCCCAGGCTGGTCTGGAACTCCTGGGCTCAAGCGATCCTCTCGCCTCGGCCTCCCAAAGTGCTGGGACTACAGGCGTGAGCCCCTGGGGGTAAGGTGGTGTCCCCAGCTGGTGACACCAATCCCTACACTTCTGTACAAGTTCAGAATTTTCCAGGATAAAAGGTTAACGACCCTCCAGACCTCGCTTCTCCCTCCTCATCAGGCAAAGGCCCGGACTGCCCCTCACTGCCCCGACCCAGCAGGGCCGTCCCAATGGCCTCGAGAGGCGCCCAGCCTGCCCGTCCACTGCCACCCTCCTCCCAGGAACACCCTGGCCCTGAGCTGCCCGGGCTCCCCTCAGCGGCTCCCAGCCCAGCCCCTCCCACCGTCGCCCCACCGTGTAAGTGGCCGTCCTGCCGGCCACCAGGGCCATCCGACCCTGCTTTCACCACGTCCCACCCATGAGCCACCCCTGTGCCTCCACCTCCAAGAGCACCCAGAGCTCCCTAGCCCCGTGGGCTGCCCTGGGTCACCGGTCCCCTCCTGGCCCTGCGGTCAACCGGCCACGTGGCGGCCTGAGCCTCCCGTTCCAGGAGGGCCGGCGTCCCCACCCTTGGGCACGGCACGCTCGCGCCGTCTCGGGCCTTTGTGCAGGCTGCCCCTCTTCCCCCCGCGGGAACCCTGCCTGCCTCCCCACGCAGCCCCTCCACGCCGCCAGCCGCCAGGCCCCCTGTTCCGGGATAGGCGGGCAGAGAGGAGCCCGTGAAGCCAGAGAGCCACTCGAGGGCACCCCACTCCACTCTGTCACTCACACAGGCCCCCACAGAACATGCCCAACAGGAGGACAACCTGGACGAGGCCAGGGCTGGGAGGCAGACGCCGTACACACAGCTCTGCAAATCCCAAACGTGGCAGAGCTTCCTGGCAGCCACAGCAAAAAGGGAATCAGCACACAAGACCCTTGGGATAAAGGCGGGCTTCATCCTCCGCAGGCACAGGACCGAGACCCCGGCTACATGCACCCCGGGGTGAGGGGGGCCAGCCTCCCAGTGCTGCTGGGGGCCGCTGGCCTGGGACCTACTCACCATTGGGGGTGGTGTCGTTATCCCAGTCCCAGGCCTCCACGATCAGGGTAAAGGAACGCTGCAGACACGGGAGGGCCGGTCAGGTGCCGGGGCCCCACCTGTCCACCACTGCACTGGGAGGGGCGGGGCCCCCAGGTCTGCCGGGTGTGGCTTCTCCTCCCCAGCAGGCCCCCGTAGCACCCCCATCCTCGGGCCACGTCTCCCCCACAGACCCCAAGACACCCCGGCTGGAAGGAGAAGGCTGCCCCCTGCCACACAGGCTGGGAGGGCCGGGTGCTCCACCCACGGGCTCCCCGAGCCTGCCCCGGCAGCCCAGGGGGAAGGGAGGTGACTCGGGCAGGGAAGTGGACAAAGGCTGCAGGGGCCACAGACAGGGGTCCAGCGGGTGGCCCAGGACCAGTGTGGAGTGTGAGCATCCCTCAGGACCTCACTGGGGTGCGACACACAGCAGGGAATGTGGGTTCTGCTACCAGCCCACCCAGAGAGATGACGCCCTGTCGCCCCGCCAGGTGTGCCCCACCAGGTGCGTCCCACCACGTGCAGGGAGCCGGGTAGAGCTCCTTCCAAGAGGCCTGCGCAGGTGCTGCCCCTGTACACAGCAGGCCGGTAAACAGGTGAGCCCCGCACACCCACCTCCACCCCAGAACACGGGCCCTGCTGCACGGGTGGGGAAACTGAGACCCTGGAAGCCCTGGGACTGCCCAGCACGGTCTCAGCCTGGGACTGCCTTTCCCTTCTCCTCCGGCACCATCTGCCCTTGTGCCCCAGCCACTGCGACGGGGTGATGCTGCACAGCCCCCACCACCCAGCAGCTGCGGGGCCAGCCTCTGCAAGGAGTCACCCCAAACCCCTACAAGGAGCCTCCCCAAACCCCCGCAGGGAGCCGCCCCGAGCCCCCACAAGGAGCCGCCCCGAGCTCCCTCAAGGAGCCACCCCGAGCTCCCGCAAGGAGCCACCCCGAGCCCCCGCAAGGAGCCGCCCACGGAGCTCGGGGACCGCACCTCCCCTCGCTGCCCAGCACCAGGCACCCCTGCAGCCACAGCCACTCAGCAGCTCACTGCCTGGGGACCCCCGCAGCCTCCGAGAGCACGCCAACCACCCTGCACCCAGCCCTGGCTCCACACGGCGGGGCCTGCAGGCCAGGGTGGGTTCGAGAGCCAGGCCCGCTGGCTGCCCGCCCGAGAGGACACAGCACGGGGGAGTGTCTGAGCAGCCCCCCATCCGGCCCCTGGGCCTGGCTGTGCTGGGGACAAGTACCTGTCCCCACGTTGGCCTCAGGGTCCCCCCCCAGGCCATCCCCAGCCTCACCTGCCCAGCCCAGCCCAGGCCCCACCTCCCAGCACCTCCCTGCCCACCCTGCGGCTGGCCACATCCACACGCGCAGCCTGGGCACCATCTCCTGGTCCCCCAGCCTGGCCTCCACCTGTCCTCGAGCACGGACGCCTCAGGCCCACGACACTCGCCCACCCTTACGGCCAAGCCTATGCTGGAGACCCTCCCTGCGCACCTGCCTCCCAGACACCCAGGCACGGCCACAGGACCTCACCTCCACCTTGGCGCACGGGCGGGGCTCAGGAGCCATCCCCACCCCTTCTAGAACCCTCCCTGGCCACATGGGGCGGTCCCCGCCCTCAATCCCAGCTCTGCGTCTCCCCGAAACCGGGTTCCCGGCACCCGCCACAGCCCTCCTGTGGCTCCTGCCCGCCTCCAGGCCCCACCCTCCCGCCTGGAAGGCCACCCTCACCGGCCGGGCCGAGTCCTGGCCTAGCTCCTGGTGACAGTGGGCGCAGCCGGCCCCCTCCCTGGCTCCTCCTGCTTGCTCACTCACGCGTGGGGGGTGGCGGGCACGGCTCCCCCGCTGGGGACGCGACCGGGACCTGCCACTGGTGGCGCAGGGGAAGTGTGGGCGGCGGGGCCTGGGCAGGCCTCGGAGGGTGACCAGGCTGCAGAGTGACGGTCCACACAGAAGGAACGGACCACGCTGGGCACACACGGCACGTGGGACAGAGTGGGGTCACACCGCACAGAGCCAGACCGTGGCACACGTCGTCACTGAGGCCAGCGAGACGCTGGCTGCTGGAGTCTGCGTCAGGCCTGGGACCCCCGGGCGCCAGCAGTGGGTGGGAACCGGCAGGAACAGGGAGCTGGCAGCAGGCCCGGGGTGCGAGGGTGAGGCCAGCTGGCCGAGACCCCCATGACGGGCAAGCCCACCGGCCGGGGCAGGCAGAGCACAGCCCAGGCCTGGCTCTGACGTGCTCGGGGAGCTCCTCCCGGCTCCCAGGAAACCCCACGCCAGCCACTCAGGTAGGATTACCGCCACCTTCGCCTGAGCCCAGGGCTCTGGTTACCTGCTCCCACGGGGACATGCGCCCGCCCGCCCGCCCGCCCTCGAGGGCCCCACCGCCCGCCAGCTGGGGTCCCTACACCTGGACGGCAGGAAGTCATCCAGGGAGAACCTGAGCTGGCCTCGGGCGGCACCTGCACGCCTCACCCCACCTGCCGGCCCTCCCAGCCCCTGCCCTCTCCTTCCCTGGGCCGGCCCCCAGGACTCAGTTTCCTCCCTCGTGAACAGTGCCCTCATCCCTGTCCTTCCAGCCTGGTGGGCTGTGCTCTGGGACAGGGCTCTGTCAATCCCAACCCTGCAGAACAGCAAGCACAACGGGACTGGGCAGGCGGGCAAAGGTGTCGTGCCCTTCCAGGGACGGGGCTGGGGCAGGTCGGAGGCCCACCCCCCGCCTGGGCTCCCTGGCAAGCAGGGAGAGAAGCTGTTCCCTCCTCCCAGGCCGGCCTCACTGCCCAGCCGCGGGAAGCCCACCCCAGGGAGGCTTTCCTGCCTGAGGGCCCGGCCACGCCTCGCCTGACCCACCCCCACTGCAGGAGCAGAACCCCAGGGACTGCACCTCCTCACCCTCCGCCTGCGCCCCTCAGCCCAGACAGGGGACAGACAGCAGCTCTAAGACGTGGGAGAGGCAGAGAAGGGACCAGATGTGCCACCTCTCGGCCCAGGGCACCCCACATCCTGGGCACCCTGGTTCAAGTGTACCCGATGTCCCAGGCACCCCCGGCCCAGGGTGCCCCACACTCAGGGCACCCGACATCCCAGGCACCCCACATCCAGGGCACCCTGGGTCAAGTGCGCCCCATGTCCCGGGCACTCCAGGCCCAGGGTGCCCCACAGCCCAGGCCAGCATGGCCCGAGCCTGCTGCCCAGGCCCAGGCTCCGGCCTGGCTTCTTCCCTCAGCATCCTGCCACGGCCACCCGCCCCCTGCAGAGCGCAGTGCTTGGTACCGGCGCCAAGAGCTCTAAGCACAGATATGTTTCCTGAAACCTGATCTTCTAAGAGGCCCAGGCCTCTGCCGCCATTGTCACCCGAGGGAGAGGGGGAGGGGGCGATCCCCCCAACAGGGCTCCAGGCCCCAGGGCCCCAGCAGGAGCAGACCACAGGCCCCGCCCACACGGAACCCAGACGCAGCTCCACGCCAGAGACCAGCCGGCCGGGGTGCACCCCACCCAGCCCCTCCAGGCAGGGCCCCAGCAGTGAACGGGGCAGGGAGGGGGGGCAAGGGTCTCTAAGCATCTCCCCACCCTGAGCAGCTGGTCCCAGTCATGCCCCACCCAGGCCTGGGATCAGGGACCCCACTCAGGTAGCATTTCGAGGATGGGGGCCCTGCTCAGGCCGGGGTCTGGGTACAAGGACCCCACTCAGGACTACATTCCAAGGACAGAAACCCCGCTCAGGCCTGGGGTCTGGGGACAGGGACCGTGCTCAGTCCTGGGTCTGGGTACAAGGACCCCGCTCAGGACTACACTCCAGAGACAGGGACCCCACTCAGGCCTGGGGTCTGGGTACAAGGACCCCGCTCAGGACTACACTCCAGAGACAGGGACCCCACTCAGGCCGGGGTCTGGGTACAAGGACCCCGCTCAGGACTACATTCCAGGGACAGGGATCCCACTCAGGCCTAGGGTCTAGGTACAAGGACCCCGCTCAGGACTACATTCCAGGGACAGAGACTCCGCTCAGGCCTGGGGTCTGGGGACAGAGACCATGCTCAGTCCTGGGTCTGGGTACAAGGACCCCGCTCAGGACTACACTCCAGAGACAGGGACCCCACTCAGGCCTGGGGTCTGGGTACAAGGACCCCGCTCAGGACTACATTCCAGGGACAGGGACCCCGCTCAGGCCCACATTCCAGGGATGAGGATCCTGCTCAAGCCTGCGGCTAGGGACAGGGACCCCAATACTCCTGGGGTCAGGGGCTGAGGATCCTAGCTGGCACTGGGATTGCAGAGATGCTGGTCTCCCCACCACAACCTCCAGCTCAGGCCCTGTCCTGGCTCCCCAGGGACCCCATCATTGGCCCAGCCCACAGAGCTGCCTGAGAGGGCCCCCAAGAGCCACAATCCCCTCCAGCCCCTGCTGCAAACCCTAGCACACCGCAGCCTCGCCCCCCCCCCATCCTCCACTGGCCAAGGGCAGCCCTCCCCTCCTCCTGGGAGCCACACCGCCAGGCAGTGAAAGCCCCCAAGCCAAAGACGTGAGCAAGACTTCCGGCGCGTAAGGCAGGCAGCTGGCACGGAGCAAGGCAGAGCCTGCCCCAAGTGCCCCACACAGGATCTCGGGTCCTACTGGGAAGGTGTGGGCAGGACGGGGCCGTGCGTCCAGTGTGCAGAGGGGAGGCCCTGCCATGGGGGGAGGGGTGGGGAGGAGGCCAAGGCCACAGCAGCCCCAGCCCCAAGCTCAGGAGGCAGAAGGGCCTTGCACCTCACACCGCCAGGGGCAGCTCAGGTGACCTAGGCACAGACCCCTGCCCAGGCCCCAGGGTAGCTGGACGGCTGTGTCCACACCCCACTAGACACCCCCACTGGCACTCACAGCCCTGACGGGCCACAGAGCCCCGCTGCTTCCCGCCTCCCTTGGTGAGGCAGCCCTGCCCTGCCCCCCACTCCCCTGCCTGCATGCTGCCAGTGGGGAAGGGAAGGGAAGGGCCTGGGAGCCAGGCCGGGGCATCAGAGGAGCCTGAGCTCAGAGCCCGGCAGCCTCTCTCCAGCCTCATGAGGCCCTGTAAAAAGGCGCCACCTCGCCCATCGCACAGGTGAGGAAAGCCAGGCCCCAGAACCTTCTGACCGCCCTGGGCCTCAGGTATCCTGAGCTGTCAGACACAGGGTCCACCCCAGGCCACCTCCACCCGCAGGGCCCCACCCACCCTACCGCTCCCCACCAGCCCAGATCCGTGTGGGGACCTTGCTCTGTGCACAGCTCCCTCCGGAGCCCGGTGTGCCCAGGCTGGGAACGCGTGTGCCCCCCGAGGCCCGCGCTGGGCTCCCTGGCTCCTGGACCCCAGCAGGTGGACCAGCTAGGCCGGGCCCTCCGAGGGCGGGGCCCTGGCTGCACAGTCTCGGCCAACTGCTGCCCACCCTGCTGCTCGCCCAGCCAGCAGGGGCCCCCCGAGCCCACTACCCACCAGGCCCCCAGGAAAGCTCCCTGCTTCCCCAGCCGAGCGCCCCACTCCTCTTCCAACCCTCCCCGGCCACCGCTACAGCCACGGAGCACTCGCGCTCACACACGCACACGGGCCAACACGGCCTCCGTCCTGCCAGCCACAAGCCAGGCACCAGAGCCATGCCAGGGTGACACCAACCTCCTGGGGGGCAGCTGGGGGTGAGGCCAGGAGAGGAGGGCAGCCTGGGGCAGGTGGCCTCCACCTCTCTCCACATCTAAGACCCTGAGCCATCCGCTCAGGGACGCTGAGCCTGAGACCAACACACAACAGGACCCACAGGTCACAGACAGCACAGAGACCCCAGAACCCTGAAACCAGGTCGGGGTGCAGAGGGTGGCCTGGGTTACCAGCAGAGGCCAGGGGCGGGAGGGTCATTCACAGGTCAGGGGGTGGCGGAGGTCTGCACAGAGCCCAGACTGCCTCATCCTCCCTCTGCAAGGCCCTCCTCAGCCCCTGCTCCAGGGAGCCAGGAGTCCTCGCCCGGCCTAGGCAGGACCCCCGCCCCGCGCCTGTCTCAGCTGAAGCCACCCCCTCATTCCCCAGACAGCCCGGACACCGGGAAGTCCTTGCTCTCCCCAGTCGCAGCCAAGCACAGGTTCCGAACGCGCCCCAGCCCACGGGACGGAGCTGGACTTGCAGCGAGCTGGGATGGCGTGGCCGCAGGGCTGCCACCGACAGAGCGGAAATACCAGGGCGCTGGCATCACCGCGCCAGGCCCGTGCCCAGCAGCCAGGCTGCACGGCAGGAGAAGGGAAGGACCAGGGATGCCCCCCAAATGCCCGGACATCCCCACAACCCCAGCCCCGACCCGGGGCAGGCTCCCGGGGCATTTGAGGGGATCAGCTTCGAGCAAGAGGGAGGGGGAGAAGTGGGCCCCAAGGAGGGCAGGGGCCTGCCTCGGCCCATCCCATGCGTGGGGCAAAGAGCCACGGGCGACGCGCTGGCCGCCACATTCCTCCAAGGCCTCCCTGCCCCCACGCCCACTGCTGCCAACTCGAGCAGAAAACACATCCTCAGGTAGCGATTTGGAGCCGCGCTGGCTGGGGCCCAAGTGCAGATGACAGGCTGCAGGCCCTGCTCAGACCTGCCCGCCGCACCGCCGCGGGGGTGAGGGGCTGGGCGCATCCCAACGGCCCCCCCACGCCTGCCCTGCCTCTGCCACCTCCGGGACACATTCCCCACCCCAGGCCCTGCGGTCAAGGGATACCCGGCTGCACGCTCGGGTGCCAGGGTATGGCCAGGGCGGCCCCGGCCCACTTTCCCCAACAGACGGGCGCTCAGGGAGGGGTGGGGACGGGGCAAGAAGCAAGTCGTCCTGGCCGGGGCCCGTAGGGCTGCGGCCCAGGCCCGGCCCAGCCTCCCACAGCGGAGGCCCTACTGGTCCAAACTCGGCCGGGCCTGGCCCCAGGTCCCAGTCTCTTTCGGGACCAGGGTGCCAGGTGGACACACTCCTGTGCCTCTCACTGGCTCAGAAAAACGGGCCCTGGGGTCACTGCCTGGCATCCTGCTCCCCTGCCTGCTTATCACGGGCCTGCCAGGCCTCGTCACCAAGCCCCTGGGCTCCCCCAGGCCCACTTGGCTGCCTGACCTGTCCCTCCTCGCCGCGCCCACCCAACTCCAGGCCTGCAGCACAGCCACCACATACGCAGGCGAGGACCTGAGTACCAGGGCCAGGCCCCGCTTCAGGAAGCAGTCAGCTCCCTGCCTGCCTGGGCCAGGCCCCCCCGCACCTGCCAGGGCCGCCAAGGGGTGGACGCCTGCCTACCACCGAGGCTGACCCCACTCCCACCAGCGTGCCCAGGCCCGGGCTCCAGCCTGACTGGCCACCCTCAAGGGAGAGCAGCGAACCCCGACTCAGCCTCTAGCCCTCCAAAATGCCAACCAACAGGACGATGCCACAGAGGGTCGCAACGCCAGGGACCCACCGTTTCTCTGCTGGGGGATTCCGCGCCACTCCATCCCCTGTGCCCCGTCCCCCGGCTCCCGCCCTTGCCCTCGGGCATCCAGGAAACTTCGGCGGGCACAGGCTGGCCGCGGGCCCGGGCGGCCCCGCCGGGGCCTGCCCCGGACCAGCCCCAGCACGCGCGGCGCACATGCCTCCGCGGCCCGCCCGGCCCGGCGCCGCCCCCGCCTCCCACCCGACAGACACGCGCAGGGCGACGCAGGCACACGCCGCGGCCGCCGCCCCGCCCCCGCCGCGACCCCGCGCCCCCCGCGCGCGCACGTGGCCGGGCGCGGACCGGGCCACAGAGCACGCGCCGCGGGCCGCCCGCCGCGCGGCGCCCCCTGCCGGCCCCGCCCGTGCGGGAGCGCGGCCCGCACGCAGGGCCCGGCCGCAGGTGCGGAGGGCGGCGGGCCGCCGCGGGGCCGGCGCGGGGCGCGGGGGAGGGGAGGGCTGGGGCGCGGGGGAGGGGCGCACGTACCGGCCAGGCGAACTGGAAGGGGATGACGACGAGGCCCGGGTCCTGGTCGCCGCCAGCCCGGGCCCGCGCCCGCGCTCGGTCCCCCGCAGCGCCCGCCGGCGGCAGGTAGAAGGAGTTGCCGCCCAGCACGGGCGTGGCGCCGTGGCCGTAGCTGCAGGGCCCCGTGGGCGTCACCTTGGCCTGGTACTCCTTAAGGCACACGCGCACGTACGTGTCGCACTCGTCGCGGCCGCAGCCCCCCGCGCGCGTCGTCCGGCCGCCGCCGTCACAGCAGGCGCCGCTCAGCAGCTCCCCGTTCGCGTTCCGCAGCGCGCTCAGCTGCAGCTCGAAATAGCCCATGGGCCGCGCCGCCTAAAAATAAGGCAGCGGAGAGCCGAGGGAGGCGCGGGCCGGGGTCGGAGCCGGGCGCCCGGGCGGGCACGGGGCCGGGATCGGGGGCCGCGCGCCCGGGGTGGGACACGGGCCCTCCACCCCGCCCCCACCCGGCCGCGCCCGCCCCGAGCCCCGCCGCGGCGCGCAGCCTCGAGGGCTCTGGAGCCGCGGCGGCCGCAGGCGGTGCCCGCCCGGCCCCGAGGGGCCACCGGTGCGCCCAGTCCGCGCCCCCCGCCGCCGCCGCGGCGCCCGCTCACCTGCACCCAGAGCGCCAGCAGCAGCAGCAGCCGCCCGGCCGGGCGCCCCCGGCCCCGCGCGCGCATCGCCGCCCGACCCCGCCCGCCGGCCCCGCCGCCGCCGCCGCCGCCCGCGCCCGGCTCCGGGCCGCCGCCGGCCCCCCAGCGCCCGCCCGTCCGCCCTCCAAGCGCCGGCGGCGGCGGCGGCAGCGGCGGCGGCGGCGCGGGCGGGGTCGGGCGCAGCGCCGCGGGCCTGGGCGGCGGGCGGCGGCGGCGGCGGCTCCGGCTCGCTGGCGGCGGCTCCCGCGGCCCGGCCCGGCTCCGGCCCGGCTCCCACCCGGCGGCGGCGGCGGCGGCGGGTCCCGGCTCGGCTCTGCGCGCCCGCGCTCCAGCCCCGCAGCCAACAAGTTCGGGACGAGACTGACAGCTCGCTCGCCCATTCGTCACCCGCGCACCTGCATATGCATGAGGGGGCGGGCCGCGCCGCGGGGTGGGGCCGCGCCCGGGCGCCCCGCTTTAAAGGCGGTGGAGGGCGCCGCCTGCCAGTGTCGGGTCGGCGCGCCCCGCGGGGTCGGGGCCGCGGTCGCGCAGGGGCCGCGCCGCAGCGCCCCCTCCCGTGTCCCCGCCGGCGTCGGCGGCGGGCTGAGCGCCCCTGAGGTCGCCGCCGCGGTCCCTCCCGTCAGCGCGCCACCGCCGCGCTGTGCGCTGTCCCAGTGGAGACGCCGCCGCGGCACAAGCGCAGCCCCAGGGCCAGAGCGGGACCGGCCCCGCGCTCCGGCGACTCCCCCGCTCCGGCCGGCTGCAGGGGGCGCTGCTCCCCGCCGGTGCCGGGGCCTCGGCCCTCCGCGGCGCGCCGGTCGCGCGGCCAGTCAGCGAGTGCAGGGTGGCGCTGGCGCGGAGGTCGCCTGGCCATGCCCTCGAGGAACGCCCAGGACACAGGCCCGGGCTTGGGGAGCAGGGCTGGGAACCAGGGGGACAAAGGCCGCCAGTGCATGTCTGAGGGCTGCCCTGGTCGCCAGGCCCCCACGCGCACCCTCTGCAGTCGCTCGCTGCCCTCTCCCTGCCCCCTGCGCGGTACATACCAAGAGCACCTCGTCTGCAAACGTCCCCTCTCCACTGAGCAGGGCTGGTCACCTGGGCGGTTAGAGATCCGCGTATGATCCAGAGGGTCCTCCCGACCCACCACACAATAACTGAGCCGCGCAGCCCTCTGTCTGGAGCAAGTCCCCGCCACCCTGGGCTGGGGTGGAGCCCTGGAGGACTTCCTGGAAGGAGAGAGCTCTGGAGGCACAGGTGCTGCCATGTTCAGCGGCTGGGGGAGGGCAAGCGGGACGCAGGCACAGAGGCCCTACCCTCTCTCCAGAAGGTGCCAGTGCAGCCTGCATAGGGAACCAATGTGCCGGGAATGCCCCCCACCCAAGGTCACCTGCCTCACCCATTTGGCATCCCCCTCCAGAAGCCAGGCCTGCAGGAGCAGCCGGGCTCTGCTCACTCAGGGCCGGCCAGCACCCGCACCCCGGGGCCTAGAGGCAGGCAGGCCGGGTGGGGTTAAACTCAGGCCAGGCACAGCCACACACAGACCCCCACGGTATATATATGGGCACTGGAGCCTTGCTGTTGCTTTCTGCCTGCAGGTGGAGGGGTCCCCCGTGGAGATGCCTGCTCTCCTTAGCTTTAGTGAGGGGCGGGGGCAGGTGCTCGGTGCTCAGGAGAGGGAGGCCCGGGCCCCAGAGGCCAGGACTGCATCCCTGCCTGTGCTCACCGCCCCACTACCCAAGGACGCCCCGGCCCCTCTATCAGCAGACCGTAAGGCCAACACCGGGGTGGGGCCCGCCCAGACCCAGAGGATGCCAAGGGTCGGCCAGGCGAGAGCTGAGAAGAGCACGTGTCCAGGCCCAGGGGACTAAGGAGCATGACCCCAGTGAGGGCCTGTGAGAGGACACAGTGGCCCCTGGGGGCTGTTGGTGACACCAGAGTCTTCCTGCTAAAGCCAATGGGGGCCGTGAGAGCAGCTGGGCTGGGTGGCTGCAGTGACTTCATGTCCACAAAGACCCCTGGCTGTGGGGTGAGAGGCCCAGGAGAGAGACAGGGCAGGGCCCACGGGGGGCGCGGGGGGTGGGGGGGGAGTTCCAGAGTAAGAGACGGAACCAGGGAACAATCCCTCCAGGGCCCCTCCCCCATCCACCTCCCGCTTCCTGCTCGGGCCAGCAGGAGGAAAGGATGGAACCGGCAGGCCCATTCAGCAGTGTGGCTGCCTGATGGCGGCTGGTGCGAGGCCTGTTCCTTAGGCCGCCGTGTCCGGCCAGGGCTCCCCCGCCCGGGCTGCTCAGCCAGGAGCCCCCAGGGAGGGTGCTCTCTCCACCCTACACAGCTCCGCCTGGGGCCCTGCCATAGACCTGCCTGCAACGCTGGGGAGCTGGCGGCCTGGCCCCCTCTGCCTCCCTCCTGGCCCTTCGGGTATGTGACCTGGGTCCCCGTGGCCCAGCGCGCCACCCGAGCGGCACAGAAGCCCCCTCCCTCTCAGGGTCCCCTCCTCCTTCCTCCCAGGAGCACAGCCGGGACCTAATGCCATCCAGGAGAGGATAGCGGTCAGGAAGGTCGCCACACCTGCCCTCGGGGAGGAGGGCACAGAGGCCCCGAAGAGGGGGACCCTCCCTCCTGGGGTCCTCTCCCTGCAGGGATTTCTGCAGCCCTTGGGCAGAACTGCCAGGGCTGGCTGGACCCTGCAGGTGCACTGGCATCGGCAGCAGTGGGAGCCGTCAGCCCCCCAGATTCCAAATGGCTCATCAGCCTCCCTGGGCTGTACCTTGCTGGAGTCGGGGAGCCAGGGCTCCAGTCTCCACCCTCACCAGGCCAAGCCGCCCCTCCTCTTCCAGGGAGGGGCCCCACCATTGTCCTGGGCCCCAGGGGGTGTCACAGCACCCCCCCAGCCTCCCAGCCCCACCTGCCCCCAGCTGCCTCTCTGAGCCCCCCGACACCAGGGGCTCGAGTGCTCTGAGGGGTGGTGCTCAGCTTGTGCTGTGGCAGGCACAGGGTGGGGGCCGCTCAGCCTGACTAGGGGGCACGCTCCGAGACCAGGCAGGGGACCAGGCTGCAGGGGTTTGGACAGAGCCACTAGGCTCGGGAGTGAGCTGTGCTTCCGTCCGAGTCCTGCCGTGCTAAATATAGCAGACAGGGAGGGGAGTTTCCGGTTACAGCCCCCCCTCGGTGCCCCCCCTTGCCGGGAAATCAATGCCAGCTCCATTAGGCGGCAGCGGTGCCTGCTGACCCGTCCGTCGGGCCGCAGAGCAGAGTGAGGGGCTGGACTGCACCCAATCCAGGTGCCCTGTGCCCTGCCCCCACCCACCCAGAGCCCTGCCCCCCATGCCGACCATCGGCCCCTCCGAGGCAGCAGGCAGCACCTGCAGGTCAGCCCAGAGGGCCAGGGGAGCTCGAGGCAGGTATCGTGTGGGCTGCAAGGGAGGGAGGCACAGTGGGGTGGCCCTGGGCTAGCAGAACTGTCCCTTGCATCCCATCCTGTGAATGTCCTGCCGGGACATCCTCTAGGCAGGGTGAATCTGAGGCTGGCCAGGATCCTGCCACGGCACAGCCCGTGGACACCCCACACTCCTGAAGGCCTCTTCCCAGCAGTCCTGTCCCTGGCCCGGCCTGGTGCTCACGGCCCCACCTGGGCCGCCACAGCCAGTATTTGCATACAGGTGGTGCTCCCTTTGCGGGCCCCTGCGCACAGCCTCCTCAAGTGCCAGGTCCCCCCGGGGGCTGTCCAGCACCACGCTGGGTGAGTACCAGGTGGCAGTCCCTGCCTCCCTGCCCAGGGTGAGACCAGGAGAGGCTCACGGTCAGGAAGGTGGCCACGCCTGCCCTCGGGGAGGTCAGAGGCATGAGCCCGGCAGGAGGGCAGGGGCTGTGGGCTCTGAGCTCTATCACATGAAGCGCCTCCCGCCCGAGCTCAGCCAGTAGGACGGGAGGGCGGGAAGGCCTCGGCCCCATGCCATCTCAGCAGGAGCCAGAGGCAGCATGCCCTCCTGCCGCCCCAAGTGCACTGGGACCCGGAGGACAGCTGCATGCATCTCACACAGCCCTCAGAACAGGCCAGAGGGCAAGGCCAGGGCACGCAGGGCAGGATGCTCCGAGGCTTGTGGCTGAGCCCCCAGTCTGGGCTGGTGGGCGAGGCTGAGGCAGTCTGCAGAGTGCCTGGGGCACAGCCTGGGCTAGGGCCACGCCAAGACTACTGGCCCTGTGGGCCCCCAGCCTGTGTGCCGCGCCTCTCCTCTTGGGGCAAGGCTGTGGGCACTGCTGCGTGCTCTGCTGGCCAAGGGCCCAGGGGTGGCTACTGGGGACACCCAGCTCCTGGAGGGGAGCTCTAGCCACCCCCCATCAGGATGGGGACCCTCTCTGGCCCTGGGGCAGGGGCGCACTCTACAACTTGCAGCCAGGGGAGCTGTCCCCTCCTCCTCTCCACTCTCGAGGGTGAGGGCGGGTTCTGCAACCACTCCTGAGAACACGGCTCATCCCGTAACCTGGTGACCAGCAGCCCCAACCCCAGGCCTGCCACCTGAGTGCCTGGCCTGGCAGAGCCCCGGGCCCACCCCTCCCTGCAGGAACAGGAGGCCCAGTCTGGCCCTGCGCAGCCCCACACCCTCTCCTGGGACCCCACCCAGCCTGGCTTGGTCCTGTGCGCCCCGACAGCTGCTGCAGTACGGCTGGGGACACCCAGAGCCTGCGGTGCCCAGAGCTCATCTCAGGGAAGAGCTGCGTCCCCACCCCCCACCCCCCGCCCGGTCCCCTTGAAGCCAGTCAGAGGCTGGAGCCGCGTGAGCCTTTATTGGGTCTGCAGGGTGGGGAGCGAGTGGCCCAGTCTCACTGGGGACCCAGGCAGGGGGCCACCTGGCTGCGGAACCAGGAGATGCCAAAGATGACTCCGAGGGTCTTGGGGATGTCCGGGTCGTCCGCGAAGGCCTGGGCGCCACCCAGGGGCAGGTGCACAACCTCAATGAGCTCACCCTCCTCCGCCAGGCCCCCGCCCTGCCCGCTGCGCTGCGCATCTGTCACCTCTGCGTAGAACATGGTCTGTCTGGAGCCAGTCAGTCCCACTCCAGACCTGCAGGTGAGACAGGGTCTGCTGAGCCACCCACCAGCTGGGTGGCCCCGCCAGCTGGCCCTGCCCCTGCCACGGCCCTCCGGCCCCCTCCGCCCCACTCCCCCCAGCGCTCTGGTGGGCGGGACTCTGGGATGCCCCATCCCACACCAGATCCCCCTTGCAGGGGTGGGCCTGTGAACACGGATATGTTGGACCGAGGGTTTTGCAAATGTGGTGAAGGACCCTGATCGGTTGACCTTAGATAACGGAGAGGGACAGTCTCCTGCGTGGGCCCGACCTAGCTCCCAAGGGAGGTTTCTGGGGCTAGAGACGGACTCAGAGAGGCTGTCCTGCTGGCCCTGACAATGGACCAACCCTCCGCGTTGGCAGTGGCCACCAGAGGGGCCTGCGGGCAGCCTCCAGGGGAGAGTAGCCCTGCCAGCACCCAGCGCCGGGACGGGCCCTCGCTCACACAGCCACCCCGCCCTGGCTGAGGCCACAGACCTGGCAGGGCTCAAGCAAAGGACCCCCCGACATGCAGACCCCTGACCCCCAGAAACGGTGAGGTTGCCAACGCGTGATGTTGGAAGCCACTAAGTCTGTGGCAGGCCCCGTCCCCACTTCTGCTGGGCCAGCCAGACCCCGGCCTGCGCCCAGGGCCTAGGCTGCCTGGGAGGTGAGGGCAACCCCACAGCCTGGCACGGTGGCCTGTGTGGCGAGCGCCCCCCACTGGGCACGTGCGGGGCTGGCGCAGCATGTGCTGAGGTGGCCTGGCATGAGGTAGGGTGGCCGTGAGGGCCCAGGCCTGGCCCAGCGGTGCAGGCTGGAGAGGGGTGAGAGGAAGTCCCTCCCTCGGTGGGCAGTGGCCAGAAGGAGCTGCTGGAAGCCAGGAGAGGACGGCCCCCACGCAGGGGCAGCAGCGCACCTGGGCGGGCAGGGCCCAGAGGGGACGCTGGCAGAGAGGACAGGGCTGCAGGGGCCAGGCTGGGTTCCAGAATAGGAGGGGCAGGCACCATGTGGATTTGGGGAGGAGGGGGAGGAACCAAGGGGTGTCTGGGGAGATGTCCGGGGGTGAGGGAGCCCTGGTTCGCCCCAGATGTCGGGGGGCACGGACCAAGGCCAGCCAGAGCCCTGCGGGGTGGGGCTGCCCCCAGAGATGCCCCCAACACAGGGGAGCAGAAGCGAGTCTCCCCACCGCCCGGGGATGACCCGGCCCCAGCTGCCTCCCTGCCCTCCCACCCTTATCCCGTGATGGGAGGGCTGGCTGGTGGGGCGTCCAGTCCCGTGTCCTGCACTTGCGGAGGGGCCTGGCCCAGCCCCCGGCCCAGGCCAAGAGGGACATGCCCAGCCAGGCTGCGCATGCCTTGTCACCTGTGACTGGCAGGTGAGTGCCCTGGCTCACCTACAGGGGTGCAGACCAGGAGCCACGGGCCCTGCTACGGGATGGGGAGCCCCACTGTCTATCCAGCCCCCCATCAGGCCTGCTATGGGCCCTGCTACGGGATGGGGAGCCCTGGGCCCTGCTACGGGATGGGGAGCCCCACTGTCTGTCCAGCCCCCCATCAGGCCTACAGGGACAGGTGCCTTGCCCTCTCCTCAGCCCAACCTCCAGTCCTGCCTCCCCAAGGCCACACCATCCTTTCCGAAGTGCAGGTCTGAGCAGATGTTCACCTCCCAGAACTCTCCATGGCTCCCTAGCACCCTGGACATCAGGCCACGGCCCAGAGGCCCTGCCTGAGAACTCCTGCAGCCAGGGCTGCTGGATCACTCCTCCCCGAGCCCCCCAGACTCACCGCCCAGGGGACCCCGACCTCTCCTGGGCGCTGCCCACCTGCCCTCCACCCAGCCTGCCCCACAGCTGCCCACGGGCAGCACCTCCGGGAGGTCAGGCCCCTGGGATCCTCCCCGCCCCCAGCACTGTGGGCCAGGAGGTTGGGGCACAGGGCCGGCCACAGGGCAGACACCTGCGGAAAACCGAGGCCCGCCCTTCACACCCCGGACAGTCGGCCCTTCAGCACAGAAATCCCTACCCGGGGTCCTGGGCGCTGAGCAGGAGGACCCCAGCTCGAC
Source organism: Mirza zaza (assembly GCA_008750895.1). Classification (NCBI taxonomy): domain Eukaryota; kingdom Metazoa; phylum Chordata; class Mammalia; order Primates; family Cheirogaleidae; genus Mirza; species Mirza zaza. The sequence goes on along the minus strand of VSMD01083080.1, from coordinate 15,356 downwards.
AGAGAGTGGCCCGTGCTGGGCTGATGGGTGGCAGAGACACCTTGGCCTGCTCCCAGGTGAAAAGGGGTCCTGGCCCTGCAGAAGGCTGCTGGGGGCTGGTGCTCAGCTTGGGAGGGGCCCCTGTGAGACTCTCCTCCTGCCCCCTGACCTCAGCCGGGGTCAGGGACCGGTCACAATATCCCTGGGACAGGGGACAGGCTTTACCCCAACATCCTGTCGTGGGAAGGTGACCCCAGCTGCTGGGGCCCCCGGAGGTGTGCATAGGGGCGGGGACATCCGAGCTTGGGTGAGGGCAGGTCCCTGACCGGACTGCAGGCCGTACCTCTCCCCCTTCCCCCGAGAGCTACAGCCCCCTCCCCGCCCGGGACCCGCCCCTCCCTCATTCCTGAGCCACCATCTGAGAACGGAGCTGTGACTCACCCCCACCCCCAGCGCCCGGTGCTTAATCCCACAGGAAGTGGAGGCCTCTGTCAGCAGCAGCTGCCACCCGGAGGCTGGCCCCGCACGGCTAGGGGCCGCAGGGTGGGGGCACGGGCCCAGCTTGCTCCAGAATGAGCCCCGAGAGCCCTGGGTTCCGGCCTGGCCTAGGGTCTGAGGCACATTCTGACCAGCCCTCCCCCAGTGCCAAGCTGAAAACAAGGAGGAATCCGTCCTGCTTACATGCCCCCGGGGACGGGGTGCTCACTCCCTCGCAGGCAGCCTGCCCCCTTCCCTGGGCCGTGCGACAGCAGGACGCTCCGCCCCGGCCCACCGCACACTGCGGGCCCACGCGCCTGCTCCACTCACCAGTACGTGGCCACCTGCCGCAGATCAGAGGGGGACACGCGGTAGCCACACTCCTCCCAGGCCTCCTTGCAAGCCACTTCCTCCAGGGAGAGCCCCGGCTGGTCCACGAGGCCGGCACAGAGCTCGAACGTCACCCCCGCCGAGCCCGGCAGTGCCGGCTGCAGCTCCCGGGGCCCGTCCTGGCCCGCCGCCACCAGCGACCCTGGGAAGCGGCGTTCCACTTCGCCCGCATACACGGCTGGTCGGGGGAGGCCACACCGTGTCACGGCCACGTGCTGGCCACCTCCCTGTGATCAGCGCCGGGCCACACCCCTTGCAGGGCCTCGGTTTCCCCTGGAGCCGTTCCCCACATCTGCATTGAGACCTTCAGGACCACAGGGGCCTGGGGGTGACCCTGCAGCCCCCCTCCCCACCCTAGCTGGCCTCACCTGGCCGGAACTGCTTCACCAGCACCAGGCTCCTCTGAGAAGCGTTGAACATGAGAATGGCCACGCTGCGTACGGGGAGGGGCTCAGCTCGGAAGCGGCCCCCACCTCACCTCCCCGGGGGCCCGGCTCCCGTCCCGCCGTTCCCCCGTGCCCACCCCACCGCCCCGGATGGCCCAGGGGCGTCGGGCCCCTTGCTCAGATGGAGAGGCTGAGGCCCAGGCAGGGCCGGGGCTGGACACGGCCACACGGAGCCAAGGTAGGACCCAGAACTCCTCGGGGGCCAGGAGGTCAGCGTGGCAGCAGCTGAGGCCGGGTGAGTGACAGGACATTTGGCCCCTGCTGGCCAGCTGCCCACCAGCCACACTCCTTGGGGCACGTCCCCATCCCTCCCGTACCCCAGATGCTGGGGGCCGGGCACCAGGAAGCCTCTCCCGGCCCAGAGGGCCTGCCTGCCCCATGGTCCAGGTGTCCCGGGCCAGGACCTGCCCCAGCCTCCAGGCCTCGGCCTGACCCCTCGGGGACAGGAGGCCGGGCTGAGAGAGGATGTTTGGAGACCCTGAGGGAGCACAGGGCAGGGAGGGGTGGGCTCCAGCCCTGGGCCCGTGGCAGAGCCAGGGGGGGCTCTCACCTGTCATACGTCTTCATGAAGTCCCACGACTTCTGGGCGCCGTTCTGAAAGAGACAGGGCAGCAGTCAGCATGAGCCAGAGGCCGCCAGCATGGACAGAGCACCGGGGAGCCGAAGAGGCCAGGCAGACCCGCCGCACCTGCTCCCGCCCGGGGCCTGCTGGCCAGGAGCCGCCGCGAGAGGGTGGGGGAGAGCAAGCAGCCCGGCTGGGCGGGAGGTCAGGGACGGCCCGGTGCTGCAGGGCAAAGGCCATGGAGCATGGCCCAGCACAGGCTGAGCAAAAGAGCCTGCAAAGGCTGGGCGCGGTGGCTCACGCCTGTAATCCTAGCACTCTGCGAGGCCGAGGCAGGAGGATCCCTTGAGGTCAGGAGTTCAAGACCAGCCTGAGCAAGAGCGAGACCCCTGTCTCTACTAAAAATAGAAAGAAATGAATTAGCCAACTAAATATATACAGAAAAAATTAGCCGGGCATGGTGGCGCATGCCTGTAGTCCCAGCTACTCGAGAGGCTGAGGCAGGAGGATCGCTTGAGCCCAGGAGTTTGAGGTTGCTGTGAGTGAGGCTGATGCCACAGCACTCTAGCCCGGGTGACAGAGTGAGACTCTGCCTCAAAAAAAAAAAAAAAAAAAAAAAAAGGGCCTGCAAAGAGATGTACGCTGTCACCAAGTGTAGGAAGGATCCTGGAGGCTACAGGGGAGGGACAGGTGTGGCAACCTCACAGGGAGGGCAGGGGTCCCCATGGGGACAGGGCAGAGGTCAGTTTTCACTGCTGCAGCTCCCCTAGGCCACAGAACACAGGGAGACAGGGGGGTCGGATGCCAGAAGCCGCTGGTGTGGGGCAGCTCCCAAGCAGCGGGGAGGTCGTCTGCAGCACTGGGTGACTCAGTGACACCCCCTCCCCTGCCTGGTTTCTGGCTTGGGCTCTCCCCCACATCCTGTTCTGCACATCCCTCCCCCACGCTGTTCCCCCACTCTGGGCACCCCGGCCCAGGCTCCCACACCCGGAAGGCACTCGGTAGATGGAGGAGGCCGGGCCCCTGGCAGCATCCAGCACTGAGGCCACCAACCACAGGCTGGAAAGCGCTTGGCAAGAGCGCTCCCACCCTGGGGGCTGGACCTGGGCCCTGGGGACCTTCCCCACGGCTGCCGGTCTCCAGCACGCTCGGCCCATCTGCCACTCAGCCGCTGGGCAGCCCTGAGGCCCTGGCCAGCTGCTTGCCCCACCCAGGGGGCTGTGTGGAGCTGTGCAGTGGACAGAGGCCTGAGCACCAGAGACACAGAAAGTGCGGTCAGGGCTGCAGAAGAGGGAAAATGCCAAGAGACAGCCTTCAAGAGGACTTCCTGGAGGAGGCGATGGGAGGGGCAGGGCATTCCAGGCAGGGGACCTCACAGGTGGAGGTGTGGTGGAGGGGAGCTAGGAAGATGGTCTGGGCTTGGCCTGGAGGCAGAGGCATCCTGGGAGGAAAGTGCAGCAGCCTCGGTTCTACGGTGGGGAGGGCCGTGTCCTGTGCAGGTCAGGCTGCCCGGAGGGCCACAGAGACACCACCCCCGAGAGGCGAGCCCAGGCCTGCCTGGCATGGGCCACCCCAGGGCCAGCCACCCACCCAGAGCAGGCTCCAGGAAGGCCTGCCCCTCCCTGCCGTTGGCCACACGCACCTGCTGTGTCCCCACCCTGCCCCTACCAGTAAACGTCCACCATGCAGGTCTCAGCTCAAGATCAAAAAAGCAGACCCTTAGGCCCGGCCAGGGCGAGGAAGGTCCAGAGAGACCCAGGGAGGCCCCGTAGGAGGGACCAGACGTGGTCGGGCTGCCTGTCCACCAGGCCTCCCCCGCTGGGCCCAGCACATAGCCAGGAGCCGCAACGCCCCTTGGTGGCATACACAGCGCACCCCGCCGTCCCTTGGCCCCTGAGGAAGTGCCGCCCCAGCCCGTGTCCACTTCAGCCTGACGCGCACCTGTTGGGCCTTTGTTACCGCGTCCACCAGTGGACAGAAATGTGCCGCAGGCTGCCCGCAGCGCTTCCCGGCAAGTGGGGAGACGGCTGTGGCCGGGGCCACCCTGTGCCACCTGCTGCCCCAGAGCCCCAGCCCCTGCGGCTGTGCAGCCACAAGTGGGCATCTCACACCCACCAGCCTCCTGCTCCAGGCCAGCGTCAGAAAGGGGCGGCAACGCCCTGTCCCCTCCCTCTGCCCCCAACTGACCCAGCTGCTCCCCCGGCCAGAGCTGCCCACGGCCTCGTCCTGAGGAGAGGAGGCCCCGGTGGTCCGGAGCCAGTGGGACCCCCACAAGACGGCGAGTGGGGGGCAGGGCCTCTCACAGGCGGGCCAACGAGGGTCACAGGGCTGGCGAGAGGCACGGCTGGACGTGCTGGGGCCGGGAGGCAGCGGGCAGAGGGCACGCAGACCTGGACCACGCCCCGATGGAGGCTGTGGCTGGAGACTGGAGAGGCTCTAGCAGGGCGACACCCGGGGCCAGCAGAGCAGGCAGCAGAAGCCCGGGCCTGCACCAGGCAGGGCCGGGCATGGGGGGCAGGGGGAAGCCGTGCCCGGTGCCAAGAGGCAGCGTGGCCCTGCCGTCCTGGTGACTGGTGGGAGGAGACGGCCTGGGAGGGGAGGAGAACTGGGCTTGGGCAGGTGGGGACTCCAAGGAGGGGCCCTCCCTGCAAAACCCCCAGGTTTCGAACTCCTGACCTCTAGCAATCCTCCCGCCTCGGCCTCCCAGAGTGCTAGGATTACAGGCGAGCCACCGTGCCCAGCCGACCCCCCAGGTAGGAAGCCAACTTTGGGAGTCCTCACCGCTCCCCCTCTGCCTCCCCTCTGCTCGGCCTCTGTGCCCCGTGCTCTTTCCTCCTGGGCCCAGCTATCTCCTCTTTCAATTCCTAGCAGGGAGCCGCCACCTCCAGGAAGCCTTCCCTGATCCCCAGGGCCACCAGGGGGATGCATCCCGCTGCCAAAAAAGACGGACAGGGCGGGCGGGAAGGTCCGCTGCGTACAGAGCTGCCATCCAAGACAAGCTGTCACACCCCCAGCAACGCCTCCCTGAAGGCACATGGCCCTCTCTTGGCCCCTCCCGGGCCTGGGGGTCCACCTGGCCTGGGAACCCGGGAGGGGCAGGCAGAGGCGGGGCCGCGGGCGCGCGGGGCGGGGCCAACGGCGCGGGGCGGGGCCACAGGCGCGGGGCGGGGCCACAGGCGCGCGGGGCGGGGCCAACGGCGCGGGGCGGGGCCGGCGGCGCGCGGGGCGGGGCCAACGGCGCGGGGCGGGGCCGGCGGTGCAGGGGGCGGGGCCGCGCGGGGCCGGGGCTGGGGGTGCGCGCGGGCTCACCTGGCGGTAGTGCAGCCTGAGCGGCCGCAGGTAGGGCGAGGCGGCGCAGGGGCCCACCGCCACCCCCTCGATGCGCTCCATGGCGGCGTGCGGGGCAGGCCCGGGCGCGGGGCCGAGTGCTGGCCGGAAGCGAGCGGCAGGGCGCGGGCCCGCGGCTCTGGGCATGCCCAGTGGGCGGCGCGGCGGCGCGGCGGGGCGGCGCGCCCAGGTGGCCCTGCAGTGGGCGGCGCTCAGGTGGGGCGCGGGGGCGGGGAGCTGCACCGGGGACCTCGCGGCGGCGGCCCCGCGATTAGGCCCCCGGGAGGGGGCGCGCCGCAGACCTGCGCGGGGCGGGCGAGCAGACCCCTCCTTCGCGTGGGCGGCGGGACGGCGCCCCTCGAGGTTCCTGCGGGAAGGCGGCCGGGGGCCCGCCTGGGCTGCGCTGCCCACCTGCCCCACGTGGGAGGAGCTGCTCCCGGTCCCTGCTGCACTCACAGGCCAGCCGCCGCTCCCTCCTCCAAGATGCCCCCACCCTGCCGAGCCCCTTCCTGGCGGTGGCGGGGCCCCAGGCAGCGGGAATTCTTCCTTGGGCTTGGGTCCTAAGGAACCGCCCCCCAGTGCCACCACTGCCTCGCCAGGAGCAGGTTGGGCTGAGCCCTGGCCTGCACCTGCTCTCTGAACTATGGCTCAGGGGCTCGAAACTGACTCCCGTGTCTGTTACCTACAGCTGTGCAACAAAACGCTCAGAAACTTAGTGACTTAAAGCACCCGCTTGGTAGTGTCTCTCCCAGTGGGGGTTGCCCCAGCTCAGCGAGGCGGCTTAGCAGTGGGGTCCGTCTGCAGTTACCATCAGGTGGCCGGGGTTGGTGTTACCTGAAGGCTGAACAGGGTGGGCGGACCAGATGGCTTCTTCTCCCCATGTCAGGGCCTCAGCTGGGTGGCTGGAACCGCGGTGGAGGCTGGCCGGCCCCCTGGGGCTGGCTTGGGCTTCCTCCAAGTATGGCAGTCCCGGGGCAGTCACATTCTTCCAAGGCAGCTGGACATAAAAGGCCACGTATTACATGCCATTTACATGAAATGTTCATACTGGGTAAATCCATAGAGACAGGAGGCAGATTAGGGGTTGCCGGGGCTGGGGAAGAGGAGAATGAAGAATAATTGCTCTGTGGGTGCCGGTTTTCTTTTTGGGGTGAAGAACATGTTCTGGAACTAGGTAGTGCTGGTGGCTGCACAGTGTTATGAAGATACTAAACGCCACTGAAGTGTTCACTGTCAAATGGTTGAAGTTATGTGGATTTCAGTTCAATTAAAAACTTTTTTTTTTTTGTAGAGACAGGGTCTCACTATGTTGCCCAGGCTGGGAGGGCACCGCCAGAGGTCCCCGGTGCCGGACCCTTTTAGGTGCTATACACGTCTCACTGTGTTGCCCAGGCTGGACTCAAACTCCTGGGATCGAGCGCTCCTCCCACCTCTGCCTCCCAAGTAGCTGGGACTACAGGCGTGCAAAAGCTCTGTTCACTCTTTATTAAAAAAGGAAAAAGGTATCAGCGAGGCTGTTCAGAAACATTCTGTGCTGGCCGTGGCCACTCAGCCCTGTCTCCCACTGCCCTGGGTCCCTTCCCATCACACCAGGCCATGGTCCGCACACACATCCCACACGTGGACCTGAGGACTGGAGGCGCCTGGCGTCCCCCAGGGAGGGGAGGACTCCCCCAGGCAGAGGAGTCCTGCCATCGTAGTGGAGTGGCTATTGTGCTCTGGATGCTAGGAACGGGGGGTTGTGGGCAGGCCCCCTGGAGCAGAAGGCGACAGGACAAGTACCCCAGGAGGCAGAGGAGGGCCGGGCAGCCTCCCCAAGGAGGTCTCTGCAGAGACCTGAAGGACCCAGGAAGGAAGAAAGAAGATGTCCTGGCTTTGGTGGTTGTCCGGATGGGGGTGGTGCACACGCTGGCCTTGGTTTCTCCCCGTGGAAGTGGGTGGAAGTGGACAGGAGAGGAGGAGGAGCCTGGGAGGGGCCCCAAGAGGGGAAACGAGAGGGTGCTGTGGGGCCCAGTGGCCTGAGCCAGCAGGGAGACCTCTGGAAAGCCACCTCAGGTTGGGCAGTGTGGGGACATCGGAGACCCCGCCACATACAGGTTCAAGGTGCCAACAGACGCCATGTGGGGGCCGGGGGAGGGGGCCTGGGCCTGGCACCCGCTCATCAGGGCCACCAAAGCCAGCACGTGCCGCTGGGGCCTTCCCACCCGGCCGTCCAGCCTTCTGTGCTGTCCCAGCACTCCGTACCGGTTCCTCCTCTGGCATCGCCCTGTTTTACCGCGGTGGCTTTGGGGTACACCTTCATATCTGCTGCAAGTTCCCCTCTTTGTGTCCCCCCCAAAATTAGCATCTTTATCATTAGCCTTGATTTTGCCTTACAAATATTAGAACAAGTATAATGAAATCAGCCGCTGGAACTTCCGCTGGGAGAGACTGTGTCCCCATGCTCCGCGTATGCCCGAGACACCCCCGTCCCTGGTGCCCCGTGCGGGGTCTCCCACAGCCGCGCCTCCTTTCTCTCAGGGCTCTGCGGGCCGAGCGGTCTCCCCGTGAAGGCGCCACTGGTTTTTGCGTGGTTAGAAGTGAAGTGGTAAACACACGGCAGTGTATAAACGCTGTTTGCTAAAGGTTATGAAATCACATGTTCCCGGGACCAGGAGCTGCCTGGGGGCCTCCCCACACAAAGCGACTTGTTCCAGGCTTTGCGCTCGTGCCCCCTGACTTTTTGGACCCTTTTAGGTCCTGTATGTGTCCCTGAGCTATGTTCCTTTTTTTTTTTGAGACAGAGTCTCGCTTTGTTGCCCAGGCTAGAGTGAGTGCCGTGGTGTCAGCCTAACTCACAGTAACCTCAGACTCCTGGACTCAAGCGATCCTCCTGCCTCAGCCTCCCGAGTAGCTGGGACCACAGGCACGCGACACCATGCCTGGCTAATTTTTTCTATATATATATCAGTTGGCCAATTCATTTCTTTCTATTTATAGTAGAGACGGGGTCTCACTCTTGCTCAGGCTGGTTTCGAACTCCTGACCTTGAGCAATCCGCCCGCCTCGGCCTCCCAGAGAGCTAGGATTACGGGCGTGAGCCACCGCGCCCCGGCCCTATGCTCCTTTTTGTCTTAACAAACGGAGTGGCCAGCTCGACTAGCCGGGGAGGGAAACTGAACAGAGCCTGGGGATTCGGTGGCTTCAGCCCCCGGAACCTTCTGCAGACCCAGCTGGGGCCTCAGTGGGCTGGGACCGGGTGATGCAGGAAGACCCAGACCCCGCACGCAGTCAGGGCATCTGGCGGGGCTGGGGGCTGCTCTGGAGTTCTGCCTCTAAACCCACCGGGCCCCCACCCCAGTCCTCCCGTGTGCCAGGCACAGGTCAAAGCAGACACAGCCGGGGCCACGCTGGGTTACTGCCTGGTCTGGACAGCGACTCTGCCCTTCACACAGCCCCTCAGAGGCCCAGAGGACACTTTCCCCTCACTCCTGAGGCAGTCTTGGGGCTTCTCTTTCTTGGTTTACACTCTCGTTTTAAGGGAGCACATCCTGCAGCAGCTTCTTGAGACAAAGTGCGTGGAAGAGACATTTTGAGCACCTGCATCTAAGAATGTCTAAACTACACCCACACACGTACATGAATGATAGTTGGGCTGGGTATGGAATTCTGGGCTGGAAGTCTCTGTCCCCCAGCACTTTGCAGGCATCTCTGCGGCATCCCTTTGCCTCTGGGGGCTGCTTCCTTCCACTTCCCAAGCCGTTCTGAGGCCCGTCTGGGGCCCCAAACATATGTCCGTGTGGAGAACGTCCCGTCTGCACTGGAAAAGAGCACGTGTTCTCCTCTGTTTGTTGCAAATTCTCAAATTGTCTGCATCTTCGCTTGCGGATGCTTGAGCCAAGCGCGGNTGTTCTCCTCTGTTTGTTGCAAATTCTCAAATTGTCTGCATCTTCGCTTGCGGATGCTTGAGCCAAGCGCGGAGCAGGTGGTACAAACTGAAATAGGAAGTGATATCTGGAGTCGATTTCAAAATAATCGTGTTTGGGGAGGGAAAAGAGCCGGCCCCGAGTTGAAGACTGCTGGGGCTCAGTGAAGGGGCCAGGGAAGCTCCATGCTCTTCTGTCTACTTTTGTGTGTGTTCTACACACTGTCTGCCACGAGGCCCGTGAGCCCGGGCCGGACCCCGATCCTTTCTCCGCAGCGGGCCCCACACGCGCGGAGCACACGGGCATGGGAGAGCGCAGGTGTTCCCCGGGGTTTCTGGCCGGAGGTGGGTGGGGGCTGGGGTTCTGTTTGAACAGACTAAGTGTGAGGTGTCCCTCGCAAAACTGGACACCCACGTGCAAAACAGGGCAGCTGGATCCTTACCGAACACCATAAACCGGGGTTGCCTCCAAGTGGGTGAAAAGTCTAAACGTAAGAGCGAAACCCATGAAACTCTTAGGAAACCCACGGGAGGAAAGCGTGGTGACACTCCACTTGGGGGTGATTGTTCTGATTTGAAGCCAACAGCACAGGCGGCGAAAGGGAAGGTAGACAGACCCGACTTTATGAAAAGTGACAACTTATGGGTTGGAGACTGCAGCGTCAGAAAGAGGAGTGGCGGAGCGGACGCGGCGTGTCCACACAGGGCTGTGGGGTATTAAAACTGCATTTAGAGGCCGGGCGCAGTGGCTCACGCCTGTAATCCTAGCACTCTGGGAGGCCGAGGCGGGCAGATTGCTCAAGGTCAGGAGTTCGAAACCAGCCTGAGCAAGAGCCAGACCCCGTCTCTACTATAAACAGAAAGAAATTAATTGGCCAACTAATATATATAGAAAAAATTAGCCGGGCATGGTGGCGCACGCCTGTAGTCCCAGCTGCTCAGGAGGCTGTGGCAGGAGGATCGCTTGAGCCCAGGAGGTTGCTGTGAGCTAGGCTGACGCCACGGCACTCACTCTAGCCTGGGCAACAAAGCGAGACTCTGTCTCAAAAAAAAAAAAAGAATGTTGTCTTGCCTGTGGGACAGGCAGGGACTGGGGCTGTTTCTCTCAAGGGATACAGAGACACCCCCCCATGCAAGAGGCGCGGGCCGGCCGCGAGCTCCCTCCTCATTCCTCCTCTGAGTGCCTTTGCAGCGGTGCATGTCTCTGTCTCTCGTCTCTCCAGGGCCTTGGGCCATTGTGCTGGCCAATAGGTGAGCAACCGGCTGCTCACCTGTGCTCCTTGTCGCACACGGGGAGGGGACAGAGTTCCAGTCCCGGAAGATGAAGAGAGTTATGGAGCAGGATGGTGGTGAGGGGGCACAACGGCGGCACTGTGTCTCATGCCACTGGCCTTACAAATCGAGAGATGTAAAGTTCCTGCCTGTTGTGTTTACTTATTTATTTATTTTTGAGACAGAGTCTCACTCTGTCACCCGGGCTAGAGTGAGTGCCGTGGCGCCAGCCTAGCTCACAGCAACCTCACACTCCTGGGCTCAAGCGATCCTCCTGCCTCAGCCTCCCGAGTAGCTGGGACTACAGGCATGCGCCACCATGCCCGGCTAATTTTTTCTATATATTTTTAGTTGGCCAATTAATTTCTTTCTATTTTTAGTAGGGATGGGGTCTCGCTCTTGCTCAGGCTGGTTTACAAACTCCTGACCTTGAGGGATCCGCCCACCTCGGCCTCCCAGAGTGCTAGGATTACAGGCGTGAGCCACCGCGCCCGGCCAGTTCTTGCATGTTTTAACACAATGAACACACACACACAAGAACTGTTAACAGTAGTTGACTCCGGCTAAAGAGATGTACCTTTCATTGCATACCTTTAAGTACTGTCTGAATTTTACCGTGGCACGTATTATTCTTTTAATTTAAAAAAATGTTTTGAAATGGTTAAGATGATAAATTTTCCATTATGTGAATTTTACTACAATAAAAAAATTGCTGCCAGGCATGGTGGCACCTGTAGTCCCAACTACTTGGGAGGCTGAGGGAGGAGGATCGCTCAAGCCCAGGAGTTTGAGGCTGCAGTGAGCTACGATGACACCACTGCACTTCTTCAGCCTGGGTGACAGAGCAAGACCTGTCTCCCCCCCAGAAAAATTGGAGAAAAGTGTGTGGTGGGCGGCACTGGCTGTGCACGTGGGAGGGTGGGTTGCGTGGTCAGACACTCGTAGGCATGAACTGGCACGGGGCAGGTGTTGTCCTCTGCGTGTGGGGGTTGGGAGGACTGCACTGCTGCCCCCTGGGGCCCCCTTGGGGTGAAGACGGTGGCAGGGCAGGCTCCCAGGAAAGCTGGAGGGTGCAGCGGGCCCAGACTCTGGGCGTCTGGCAGGCAGCGCAAGAGGCCCTGGGACCCTGGGCTCCGTCCCCTGCACCTGTCTCTTTGGCCCCCTGAGAGCCCCCAGCGGAGTGCCACATCTTTAATGTAGTCCAAAGCTCCCATCCTCCGTTTCCCTGTTTCTGGGGAGCGCTGTCAGGACACTGGCCAGCACGGCTGCTGCCTCCTCATCCTCGCGGTGTGTCTGGGACGGTCCCTCCCTGGGCCGTCGCTCAGACTCCTTCCCCAGGGCACCCCTCGGTACTCGGGCGGGTGCAGGACCCGTGCCTCCAGGGTCTTCCCTGAGCCGCTGCTCCGCCCGCAACCGTCAGTCTGCCTGCCTGGCCGTCTGGTCCACACAGCACCAGTGGGCTCTCTGCTTCCAGCTCTTCCAGGGCTGGGCTCCTGCTGTGCCAGCCGCCCCTCCCAGAGACCTGGTCCCCGGAAGCTGGCCCCAGAGACGGGAGGAGGCCACACGTCGCCATGGGCGTCGGGCCCCCCAAGTCTCCAGGAGCAGAAAGTGCCGGCGGTGCCAGGACCACCTGCCGTGTTCTAAGCCTGTGGACCCTTCCGACCTGGTCTTGTCTCCTCTCTTGGTCTGTTTTGTTCCTGTCATTTCAGGGAAAGTGCAGACAATGGAGGGGGGCGCACATGTGAGAACATGCGTGTGGGTCTGTGTGTCACTGCGTGTGTGTTCTGGGGGTGCCCCTGAGGCCCCACGACCCGTGCGGCATCAAGGCAGGCCCAACCAAGGGACGGTCCCCGGCGGGGGCTGGGGGAGCTGGGCGTGGCCGAGGGCAGGCGAGGCCGGGTGGTGGGTGCTGTGGCGAGGGCTGCTGGCCAGGCCCACGCTGGACAGTGGTGGGCGGGAGGCTGGTGGCTGGCCAGCCAGAGAGCAGGGGGTAGGATCCCGGGCGCCCAGTGCCAGGCCAAAGGCTTGGAGACTCTGGCCTGGGCCGAGGAGTGGGGCGGAAGGTGGAAGATGCAGGTGGCACCGCTCAGGTGGGAGGGGAGTGCTGGGGCAAGGGAGGCACTTCCTCCCCCAACCTCAGCTGTGTCTCCCGGCTGCCCACCTGGCCCCCTCGCCCATCCACCCCTGCATGGCCCTGAGGGTGTGGGGAGGGCACCCGGTCCTAGCAGCAGCCTGTCTACGCACGCAGCATTCCCTGTTTACGGGGGAGTGACTCAGGGGACACAGCTGCCCCTGCCCCACTTGCCCCAGGGGCTTCAATATGAACCCTGGGGGCACTGCCCCGCCCGCATAGCCCCAAGCCCCTGCCACGGCAGGGTCTCCCCAGGACAGAGGAGCCCTGCAGGCCCAGAGCAAAGCTGAGTGTGGGGCTGGGATCTGCAAGCCTTGCCTGGGAGGCGCAGGGGCCGGTGGGGGTGGCCCTGGCCAGGTCTCTAAGGCTGCAGGGGGAGGAGGCAGCCTTCCTGCGGACAGGGCTCAGGAGACAGGAGGACACCCCTGCGCTCCCACTGGGCCCGGCCTGGTGTGTGGGTGGCCCGTGAACCGGCCTTGACCCCGCTCTGGCTGGCCTAGCCCCCGCCTCCCAGGGGCCCCCAACCCAGGCTCCTGCCCGGCATGCGCCTCGTGGAAGTGCTGGTGGCACCGGGGGCTGGGCTGCACCGAGACCCCACGTTCCCGACCTCCAGGCGCCCCCGGGTCTCGAAGGGAAACAGCTCAGCCCAGAGCCCCAGCGCGCAGAGCCCCAGCCCCGGGTTCGAGCGAGCCCACCCGGAAGGCACTAGCCCATGGAACAATGCCCTTCGTGTGACAGACTTTCCCCTGTGTGAGAGAAAATAGAGTTTAATAGAATGGCAGTTTCCTGCATTTGTGCCTGCGCTGAAGGGGTGATTCACACAGGGGCCTCCCACCAGGAGAGCCCCCTGGGCCCGGCCTGGGTGCCCCAGGGCCCCTCCCCACCCGGGCCCGGGGCAGGCAAGGGTCCGAGGCTCCACTGCTGTCCAGGGACCCCTCCCAGGCAACGACGGCTTCTGGAGGAGAGAGGGGGTACCCAGTGCTGACACTGCGCAAAGCCGTGGGGAGACGTGGGGGGCTGCTTGGGGATCGGAGGGTCTCGGGGCAGCGTGGTCAGTGGGGCCTTCCTGAGAGCCAGGCACGGGTGCCGCGGGCTGTGGTGAGGGCAGGCCACGGCTTCCAGGATGGCGGCAGCAGAGGCACAGGTGGGAGGTTCAAGCTCAGGTCCCACTGCCTTCTCCTGGACCCTGCGACCTCTGGCTCCTCATGCCAAGGGCTTCCCTCTCCCATGGGCAGGTTGCAGGCACCGGTGTGGCACAGCTGCCCGTAGTTCCCTGGCAGGTTCCGAGGTCCCCCATAAACACGCAGTGCTGTCCTGGCACTGTGCCAGGTCCTCTCCAGCTGACACCTCCTTTCACCCGAGTGACCCCCACATTATGCCCAAGGAGGCTCCGAGACAGACAAGACTTGCCTGAGGGACAGGCAGCCAGACTGGGTGGCCACCAGCTTGCCCGCAGACCCCCGGGCTTGTAGGGAGGAATGGGGGAGGGTGCCAAACCCATGTGTCGGTGGATCCTTCCTCTCTACCCCCAGGGAAGCCCGCCACCCCCATTTCCCAAACCCCCTTGCTGGCTGGCTTCCTCCTCAGCTCTGCCTGTGGAAGTCTGGGCAGGAGAAGGAAGGCAAAGGCCACTTCCGTCCAGCTCTGGCAGCCTCTGTGGATGGTGGTGGCAGCAACAGGGACAGACGTGGTGGCACACAGGTGATGGTGGCAGTGATGTCAGCAAGAGGGGGCTTGTCCGCCAGCCCAGCCTTGGGGGGACACAGCAGCCTCAGGATCTGGTCAGCAGCTCTGCCTGCCGCCTGGAGCAGGAGCTCCGTTTCTGGGCTGCCTGACTGTTCTCCATGCTCCTCTCCAAGCTCTTTGCTACCAGCTCCTCATACTAAATCCTGCTATCCGAAATGCCACCGGGGTCTCTGTTTTCTGATAGACTTGGACTGAGTCAGGGGAGGCTTTGCAGGCCAGGCCAGAGACCTCAGGGTCCCGGGGAGACGGGAGGGCTGGAGCCCCCAGCGCAAGGTGGGAAAGTGAGCAAAGACTGTGACCATCCTGCCTCGACGGGCTGGTGGGCGTGGGTGCCGTGGGGAGGACGGGTGGGCTGTGGCACTGACACCAGGTCCCCTCCTACCAGCTCCCACACGCCCTGCGCCCACTGTGGTGTCACAACCCAAGCCCAGCAATCCGGGGCCGGCTGTGCTGGCCCGTGGGACCTAGTGAGTGGGCAGCCTGGGGGCTGAGGGACAGGGACAGGGGTCCCCAGGGCCCAGGGCAGGAGGGACTGGAAGCCCTGGCCACTGCAGTTCCCTACCTCCCCCCACCCCACAGCCCCTCTCCCCAGCTGAATCCCGCGTGGGCTCCTCCCTCCGGGGAGGCAGTGGGAGTTGGGTTTCCATCCCCTGAAACCTGAGCCCCGCCTGTCACCCCGCCAGCAGCGGAGGATGACCGCAGACCTGGGCGGGCCCGTCTGAGGGTCTTCCGCCCCCCGCTCGGCCCCTCCCCCAGCGCGGCTTCCTCGGGCGGGGCCTCGCCGACAGCCCCGCAGGCCGAGCCCCGGCCCAGGGAGCCCCCGGGGCAGGGCCCGGTCGCCTCCGGCCCCAGGCTGGGCCGGCCTCCGCGTCTGGGCCGGGCTGGGGGGGTTTCCTGCCCGCCGCCCCAGCCCGGCCTGCAGGAAGCGGCCACCCCGAACAAAGGGACCGGCGGACAATGGCCATTGAATTGGGCCGGGAGCCCGCGCAGGCACAGGCAGCCAGCTGCCCGCGCCGATAAGACCTGCTCGCGGCGCCCGCGCGGGGGCGGACCCGCCCCTCCCCCCTCCCCCCGCCGGCCCGGCCCTCCCCCTCCCCGCCCCCCGCCGCCGGCCCGGCCCTC
>VSMD01083079.1:0-96773 GCA_008750895.1 Mirza zaza | reverse complement strand
CTAGCTCTCTGGGAGGCCGAGGTGGGCGGATCATTTGAGCTCAGGAGTTCGAGACCAGCCTGAGCAAGAGTGAGACCCCATCTCTACTATAAATAGAAAGAAATTAATTGGCCAACTAATATATATAGAAAAAATTAGCCGGGCATGGTGGCACATGCCTGTAGTCCCAGCTACTTGGGAGGCTGAGGCAGCAGGATTGCTTGAGCCCAGGAGTTTGAGGTTGCTGTGAGCTAGGCTGACGCCATGGCACTCACTCTAGCCTGGGCAACAAAGTGAGACTCTGTCTCAAAAAAAAAAAAAAAAATGCCTGGTTGCTTTGTTAAGATCTCATAATTGTCAATTAAATATTATTTTAATTATTTCAACCAAGAGAATAATTCCAAAATGAAATCAAGGAATTTTCAAATAAATTTTTCTCTTATGTTTTAGAATGTGCTACTCTTCATAGTATGATAAAAGGGCTACAACAGACCGTTGAATATCAACACAATTTTAAAGGTAAGTTAGGGAAAAAAAGTAAAAATTTAAAAAGCATGATTTATTTGAGCACCTTTAAAAATAGAGAGTTTTTACATTGTTGACAATAAGTTACTTTTAATTTGGTCTTATTCAATTCATCAGCTAAGAGCAAGACTCCTTACTACTTAAAAGTACTTTCCTAGAAGATTATGAAATAAATGCTATGTTGAACACAACAATTCAGTCATATTCTATCTAACAGGGACATCAGGGGATGTTTTACAATAGATCATAGTAGTTCTTTTTATTACTTTCAAATGTTTAGAAACATTTATTCTCAGTAGCACTCTTGGTCTTTAATTACCCTGTGTTCAGTTTTGAAGGGTGGGTATTTAGTAGTTAAATGATTATTTTATTCAAACCACAGTGATAGTTTACCATTTAATTTTTTGCATTGTCTAACTGAAGCCAACACATTTAGCCTATCTTATTTTTAATAATCATGTTAACCTGATAAATCTACCATTCACAAAACAGAGTAACCAAGTGTTTTGTATTGTTTTGATTCAGCTATGTAATAGCTGTGAGATTTTTCTCTGCTGTACCAGAGATTAGGATTGCCTTAAGGCCCCTTCCAACACAAAACTCACATCAAATAAGGATTTCTCATCTGAGGCCTCTGCTTTTATCATAAATAAAGCACCTAACATATGTAAGAGAGATAAAATATTGATCTTATATGTCATTTCTTTAATTTGGTATGTTCTTTCTTATTGTCTTTATAATTTTCTAATTGAGCGGTATTTTAAGAAGTACTATTAATGCTTAATCTTAATTTTCCCCATTTCTTTTCCCTAAAATGAGGGCTTTCATGCCCCAATCTCAAGGCTAAGTGCTCAGAACAACTTTTCCCTTCTTTATGACTAAAACACAACACCCAGCTGGATTAAAAAATATGCAAAGACTCATAATCCTTTCCAGCCCTCTTATTCTGAGATTAAAGTGGTATTTAATTTAATTTGGAAGATTTTGTTTTAAATAATACATCTATTAGAGACTAAAGTCAAATGCTTTGAAGTTCTAGGAAATCAATTATGAATATATTAAACATTATTTGTTTGTAAAAGGATATCAAACATTGATCAACAGTCAAGCATACCATTTTTTCACAGATATGGTAGAGCATGAGTTTTTCCCAAGTTTATTTAGATATAGTTGACAAATTGTATATATTTAAGATATATAACATGATGATTTCATATATTTAAACACTGTGAAATATTCACAATCAAGCTAATTAATGTATCCATCACCTCACATAGTTGCCTTTAAGATCTACCCCCCTTAGCAAATTTCAAGTCTATGATACAATATTGTTAACTATAGTCACATTGTTGAACTTTAGATCTTCAGAACTTATTTCTCTTATATAACCAAAACTTTGTACCCCTTGAACAACATCTTGTCATAGCTCCATCCCTTAGTAACCATCATTTTACTTTCTATTTCTCTGAGTTCAATGTTTTTAGATTCCACATGTAAGTGAGATCATGCTGTATTTGTCTTTCTACATCTGGCTTATTTCACTTAGCATAATGCCCTCCAGGTTCATCCATGCTGTCACAAATGACAGGATTTCCTTTGGTTTTAAGGCTGAATAATATTCCATTGCATGTATATATATGCCACATTTTCTTTATCCATTCATCCATTGATGGATATTTAATTTATTTTCATATCTTGCCTATTTTAAATAGTGCTAAAATGAACATGGGAGTACAGATATCTCTTTGAGATACTAATTTCATTTGGATGTATACCTATATGAGGGATCATATGGTGGTTCTATTTTCAATCTGAGGGGAAACCTCTATACTGTCTTCTATAATGGTTATACCAATTTATATTTTCAGTAACAGTATATAAAGATTCTCTTCTCTTCACATCCTTGCCAACACTTGCTATCTTTGTTCTTTTTGATAATAGCTGTTTTCGTAAGTGTAAAGTCATATCTCACATGTCCAAAAAGTCACTGACCAGACCAATGTCAAGAAACTTTCTCCTTATGTTTTCTTCTAATAAGTTTATGGTTTCAGGTCTTACATTTAAATCTTTTAATTCGGTTTGAGTTAATTTTTGTATATGATGTGAGATAAGGGCCCAATTTCATTCTTCTGCATGTGGATATCCAGTTTTCCCCAATGTGAAGAAACTATCCTGTCCCAAATATGTGTTCTTGGGACAACTATTCATTCCCTAATGTGTATTCTTCAACTTTTGTCAAAGATTAGTTAACCATAGATGTGTGAATTTATCTAGTTTTTTATTCTGTTCCATGGTCTATATGTCTATTTGTAGGCCAGTACCATACTGCTTTGATTACTGTAGCTGTGTAACATATTTTGAAATCAGAAAGTGTGATGACATGAGTTTTGTTCTTTTTGCTCAAGATTGCTTTGTCTATTCAAGGCCTTTTGCAGTTCCATATGAATTTTATTATTGTTTTGTCTGCTTCTGTAAAGAATGCCATTGAGGTTTTGATAAAGATTGCATTGCATTAAATATGTAGATCACTTTGGGTAGTATGGACATTTTAAGAATAATTCTTCCAATCCATTAACATGAGATGTCTTTCTGTTTATCACTTATTAAAACAAACAAATACGCTTTTGTATAATTTGGAAACATCAAATTTCCTGACAATTATTTCAGTGATAGGTGCTTTAACATTTCTTATACATACAAGAGGTGTTGGTTTCCTAATTACCACAATCTCTTTTTAGGGAACTCCTCACCTTTAAGCATTATGAATATGTGTATGTGTGTGTGTGTGTGTGTGTGTATACTGGAATAAAGACAAACATATACACCAATAGAGTAGAATAAAGATCCCAGAAACAGATCTTTGCATTTATATCAGATGATTTTCAACTAGAGTGACAATTTCATTGAGAAAGCACAGTTTTTTCAATAATGGTGCTAGAAAAACTTAATATCAATATGCAAAAGAATAAAGCTAGACCCTTAGGTAACATACCATGTACAAAAATTAACTCAAAATGGGTTAAAGACCTAATGGTAAGAGCTAAAACTATAAAACTGTTGGAAGAAAACATAGGGAAAAGCTTCATGAAACTGGATTTCACAATTTCTTGGATATGACACCAGAAGCGCAGGCAACAAAGGAAGAGACAAATTGGCATTTATCAGAATTTAGAATTTGGAAACTAGGCACAGTGGCTCACACCTGTAATCCCAGCACTTTGGGAGGTCTAGGTGGAAGGATAACTTAAAGCCAGGAGTCAAGACCTGCCTAGGCAACATAGCATGGCCAGACCCTATCTCTACAAAACAAAGAAAAAATCAGCTGAGCATAGTGTCACAAGCCTATAGTCCTAGGTACTTGGGAGGCTGAGTTGGGAGGATAGCTTGAGCCCAGAACTTCAATGTTACAGTGAGCTATGATCATACCATTGCCACTGAACTGCAGCCTGGGTAACAGAGTGAGATCCTGTCTAAAAAAAAAAAAAAAAATCTTTTGTGTGTCAAGGATATATTAGTAGAGTAAAAACACAATCCAAAGAATGGGAGAAAATATTTGCAAATCACATATTTGATAAGGGATTAACATCCAGAATATATAAAGAACTCAACAATTTGACAACAAAGAAAAACAATTTGGTTCACAAATAGCCAATGGACTTGAACAGACATTTCTTTAAAGAAGATATGAAAATGACCAGTAAGAACATAAAATATGCTCAACATCACTAACCCTTAGGGAAGTGCAAATCAAAACTACAATGAGATACCACTTTATACATATTAGGATGCCTATTATTAAAAAAAAATAACAAGTTTGGTGAGGATGTGGAGAAATTAGAAACCTTGCGAATTGCTGTGGTACTGTAAAATGGTGCAGCTGCTGTGGAAAATTGACCATTCTTTGAGAAATTAAACATATAACTACCATATGATGCAGCAACTCCACTCCTGGATGCAGACGCAAAAGAATCAAAAGCAGGGATGCAGAGGTTTGTACAGCAATGTTCATAGCAGCATTATTCGCAAGAGCCAAAACAACCCAAATGTTCATCAACAGATGAATAAATAAACAAAATATGGTATATGTTAATATATACAATGGAATGTTATTCAGCCTTAATAAGAAATGAAATTCTGATACATACTACAACATGGCTGAAACTTGAAGACATTACTATGATTCCACTTATGTGCTATACCTGAAATTCAGAGAGATAGAAAGTAGAACAGTAGTTGCCAGACTAGGGGGAGGGAGATGAGGGGAGTTCTTGTTTCATTGATACGAAGTTCAGTATGGCATGATAAAAAAGTTCTGGAGATGGATAGATAGTGAAGATAGTTGTTCAACAATGTGAGTATGCTTAGTGCCACTGAAGCATACACTTAAAATGGCTAAAATGGTAACTTTTGTTATGTATATTTTATCATAATAAAATAATACTTTGACTTTAAAATTATATAAAGCTGAATGACAGAAGAAAGGCAAGCTCCCTTACTAGTAGAAAGATCAAAATTCTCTAAAAGCTGCACTTTCAAAACTCTACAATACACGCATTGTACTGACAAGATGCATTTCACTTTGAAAACTTTCAGGTAGCATGACTATGACAGCGTTGTATCCCCATGGTTTGAAAATCTCATTAGAATGGGGAGAAAAGCAGAAAACATATCTGAAGTCTTTCGTTACCAAAGGGAATAGTACATTTTGTGTGTGTTTTCTTGGAAATATTTTCATATAATCAATGTGCGTTTCATTCAAAAAACATCAAATTTTCTGACAAAATTTTTATAAAACTGAAGTCATTGAGATTAAGCTTTGTTTAAAATATGACCCTTAAAAAAAAGCCTTTAAAATATGACCCTTTAAAATATAACACTTTTCCTACCTGTGTCTGATCCTAACCTTTGAAAGCTAATTGATTTTAGATTTTTATTTTAAATTTAATATTGTGATTTAATGTCTCTGCTATTTCCAAGGCTCCTCTCAGCATTACTATACTACAAAATAAACCTTCCTAAAGCATTGTTCAGATAATGTCAAAAATCTATAGATTTGTTGTTGTTTTGTTTGTTTTAACTAGTTTTTGATTGTGTTTATAGTTAAAGTTGTAGAGAGGAATGTGTAATAGGTGACTTTTCCTATTCACCTGAAATCAGTGACCAGGGCCCACTCTGCAATTAACAGCAACAAAATAGCTACATATTCCCATATTCTAAAAAACAGCTGCCAAAAAGTTACCAAAATTTGGATTGAATCCAAACTCTCAATATATTTGCCACAACTACCTAGAGGACTAGACCCTCAAAAATTTAGAGAATTTTTCATCTCTCCTCTTCTTTGTTTCCAACCTCCAAGAGATAGACCCAGAGGAAAGACAGGGAAGAGCAATTAAAGAGCAAACTAAGTCCATGTGTCCTTCCAGCCACAGATCTAGCCAGTGATAAGGGTCATGAAAACTTTCAATTAAATAGGAAATTGGGGTTTTAAATTGACCCGCATGTTTAGTAATTGAAATTAACTATAGGGTTTTAAAATTTGCCCAAAAGGTCATTAAGGCATTGTGTTTAGTTACCCAAATCAGACACCTAAAAGGCAAATGCTCCCCCCATTTCACTTTTACCTCCTCTATCCAACCAGTCACTAAATCCCCTGGTAATTCTACTATCTAAATAGTTCTCAGTGCCCACTTTTTTCTATTCTGTCACTGACTTAATTTAGGTTCTTTATCTCCTACTTGATCTATCCTTACTGATCTCCATGCCCCTAGGGGAGGCATCCTCAAACTACAGCCCACGGGGCCACAGCTGCCCAGCACATTTATCCGGCCCTTGGGGTATTTTTGCTGCCACTGCCTGTCATGCTTAGCAGCCGACTCATCCCAGGCCCACAGTGCACACTTTCCAACAGTCTGAGGGACAGTGAACTGGCCCCCTGTTTAAAAAGTTTGAGAACCCCTGTTCTTGGGTCAAAACTCTCATTCCTCATCCACATTACCAGATAATCTTTTTAGTATGTAACTCTAATCATTTCACTTATTCATTGCTCAAAATTCTTTGATGACTCCCTATAACCTTTAAAGCAAAATCCAAAGTCATTTATACAGAATATGTCCACCTTGGTGATATGGCTCCAATCTATATAGCACCTCTTCTTCACACTTTACACTCCAATGATACTGTACTTGATTTGTAGTTTTTCCAGACCTGCTGTATTCATTCAAGCCCATGGTCTTCTGTGTAATTTTTTGTGTTTAGAATGCCCTCCCTTAACATGGGATAGCCTTATCACTTAAATCTCAGCCCAAGTAGTCCTTTTTCTCTAAATTTTTTCCTTACGTCAAACTGACTTAGGCTTCCCTTTCATAAGTTTCTACAATATTTCTGATACATTTTCCCTATAGAGCAATTATTATATCATAGTATAACTATTAACATCTGACTCATTACTACATGAGTTCTTTGAAGAGCAATTGCTCTCTTTTTGTTTCTATATTCCCAGTATATAGCACAGTGCCTGATGTATAGTAGGTGCTGGATGTATGTTTATTGAATGCATACATGAATGGAAGCAAAAACACTAAGCATATTCCCATATTAATCAAAAAGTAGATTTTGTTTTTTGATTATTTTTACACAGATGAAAATGAACAACTAAAAAGAAATGCTGATCTTATAAAAGAGAAGTTAAAGTCTCATGAACAGGTGAGTTTATTATTATATTCAATCAAGTCACTGTAAAGCATTTGTCTTTTCAAATTAGAAAATAAGAGATTGTGTTCATTAATAAACACAGCCAAAAATTTGTGTGTATGCAGATATATATAAGCACCAAAATCTTTAATACATGAAAGTTTATTTTTAAAGTGATACAAGTTTTGATAAAAACTCTAATATTTTTATAAAATATAATGTACTAATATATCACTTGCATTACTTTTTCTTTCTGCTAAAAAGATATGCAGTTATTTTGCCACATATTTTCAATTACATTAACAGTGTTTTTACTCTAGAGCAGACGTCGTCAAACTACGGACCGAGGGCCACATGCAGGTGTTTTTGCCCATTTGTTTTTTTTACTTCAAAATAAGATATGTGTGGTGTGCATAGGAATTTGTTAATAGCTTTTTTTAAACTATAGTCCAGCCCTCCAATGGTCTGAGGGACAGTGAACTGGCTCCCTGTTTAAAAAGTTTGAGGACCCCTGCCCTAGAGTATAGTCTATTGATTAGCACTTTTGAATATTTTTCATTATAAGATAAATGAGTCTGTAGTCTCTATGATTTGGGTAATTGTTGCATCTTTCTTTTTTTTTTTTTTGAGACAGAGTCTCACTCTGTTGCCCGGGCTAGAATGCTGTGGCATCAGCCTAGCTTACAGCAACCTCAAACTCGTGGGCTCAAGCAATCCTGCTGCCTCAGCCTCCCAAGTAGCTGGGACTACAGGCATGTGCCACCATGCCTGGCTAATTTTATATATATATATATATTTTTTTTTTTTTAGTTGTCCAGTTAATTTAATTGTTGCAGCTTTCAAATGAAGGGAACAATCTCCTATAGGAACAGTATAGTAATAGCAACTGTAGACAGTGCCTACGAAACATGAAAGATGCTTAATAAACATTGGTTCTCATTCCTCTGCCCTTTGGGAGGCTCATTATTCTAATTTATTCTCATCTCCCATAAGCCAATTCTGGCAGACCTAAGATCTACAATACTCAAGTTGGATCTAGAGGAGGCTTCAGCTTGAAGAATCTTCCCTAAATTCAGTCTGGTTCCTCATTTGAGAAGCCTCTGAAGAAACCTGCCTAGTATTTCGGGTAATACTCAGCAGTAATAAGTAGCACTCTGGCTGTGCTCTTACAAAAATATAGCTTTTCATCCCCAATTTTGAGGTGGTTTAATTATCTGTGGACTTATCTTGTTTCATGAAAGGGCCATTTATGGAAAGTGGCTCCCAAATGCTAAAGGAGCTGAGAAACCAAAAAAGGAGGCAGACAAATTCAGTTTGTTGGTATGGGGTGATTTAGTAGGGGAACTTATGGACAGAGCATAGTCTTTAGTGGCCACAAAACAGGTAGATATCTGCACTGCAACTCACTAGACTCAGCTTATATCTTGGGGGAAAAGTGTATGGGTGCTCTGGAAGGAATTTGTAGGTGGCTTTGGGCGTTACAACTTATGATGTGTGCAACAACATCAAGGATTTTTTGGAGGAAAGGCAAATAAATAGGTGTTCCTACATGAGGAATAATATGTCAACTAGACATCTTGGAGACATTCCTGGACTTCTGGTTAGTCAGGAATCACATAACAGATTAACATTTAAAATAAAGTCACTCTTGTCCTCACACATCCTATCTTTTTCCCCGCTTTGTCCCTTTTTCCTTTATTCTTTCCCAATCCCTTCCATATCTTGACTGTAGAGCTCTACAATAAATGGTGAAGTCAGGTTGGAATCAGAGTAGGGAGCAAGGAGAGAGAAAATTTTATCTCCTTTCCTTTCTAAAACTTCAAGTCCTAGGATACTACTTTTGTCTAGAATATTATCGGAATTTTCAAAGGGGTGGAAATTAAATAGAAAACATCACAACCCAAGATTCTGAATTTTTTATTTAGCTGCCGTTCAAAGCAAACTAAAAAATGACCTCAATCCAATGAGGATTTGCTAGTACAATACCTCTAGACACATCCAAAACTCATAAAGAACTGCTCCCTAGGAACAACTCAGGAGATACATTAGCTAATAGTGATATTTGTGGGAGAAGTGGATTTTTGTAACTTTTATACAGATAATCATTAAATTTTATAAAGCAAGAATACAACCAGAGGCTATCCCTTGGAATTTAAAGTTCCCAGAAAACATATAAGAAGAAGGCAACCGATTATAACTTATTGAGGCTTTGTCCCCTTAGAAAAGGAAGGAATTAAATTCATTAGGACTGGCACAGGCTGAAATGGGGGAGCAGAACCTGGTGAGATACAGCTTGACTCAGCCTGAACTTTAGATGGCCTTTATGCCTAGTGGCTTTAGTGGAAATCCTCGGTCTTGCCGAATTCATAGAAGCGTTCTACTGTAGTGGTACCATTTTCAGGTGGCAAAATCAGTGGAATATTCCAAAAGGATAGATAATTTGTCTCTTGTGGTTTCTCAGAGCAGCAATGGCTTATGCACACAGTTGAGTCCAGAATAGTTTATGAAAGCTACTCTGTAGTTGCCCATCTAGAAACCTAGATACATGTATATGGAAAATGGTAATTTGTGAGATTCACCCCTGAATTCACCTGCCTAGTTTTAATCAGATCCAAGACATTGGATAGGTTTGGCCATTCCTGCAAGTTGCCTGGCAGGGTGAGTACAACAAATAGGAATCCAGACTATATGCCTTGAACTGAAGTAATCTGGAGGAATGTGTGTCTATTTAAAATTGTATAATTTATATAAACCAGTGTGTTTTGACCTTTTTTTTAAACTCTTCAGTACCATTGAATATCTATTAAAAGCTATGAACCCTTCCTGAGAAAAATGTTCAAAGGTGTGCACACACACACACACACACATATAATTTTGCATAAAATTTCAGAAAGTTGAGGGACCCTCAAAATCCTATTTACTGGGTCTGGGCCAAAATCTCTGATCTAAGTAATTCTTATTGTTACTCCCATTCATTCAACAAATATACATCAAGATATACATATATACATGAAGTTGGGAATACAATATCGAGTCCCAGCTTTTATGGTGTTTAGAGGCTTTTATTCACCTCTTGCCTTTATTATTGCCTTTTTCTATTCTCCTACTTAACTTTTATTCTTTCTGCTTTCCTTTTCTCTTGTCTACATCTTAGGCCTAAGAGTAGTTTCTTATGTAAGACCATACTCCTGAAAAAATGGTAAAGTTTGTCTTGGGAGCTTTCTTTTCCATCACCACTCTCAATGTTCCTCTCCCTATTCTTAGCATGATAAATCTCCCCTATGCTTCAACAGTTTAAGAAGCTAATCTCAGGCAGCTATGGAGGACTTTTCAAATCCCAAATCTATGTTCTCTTAATGCCTCCTCCTAAAGCTAACCCTTATTATGAGTAGTGCTTAATCTCCTTCTAGGAATTGTGAATATTTACATAATTTTCAGAAACAGAAGTTCAGCCCACATTCAAAGAGACTCATCCTACATTAGAGTAAGCTTGCTAGCTATAGAACAGTGCCTTCCGTTAGCTCTAAAGTATAGTTTTAGCCCATATTGAACAGATTTTAATGTTGTAGTAGCATTTATCTATACAATTAAACTAAATGTTTTGAGCATCCATAACATGCTAAACACTGGTGATAAATATTCAGGAAACAAAGGTAAAAATACATTGTTTCTATATTATCTTTATCTCCTTAGATCAGAGATCAGTCTTTCTCATGAAATTCATGAAGCAGAGAGTAGAGTAGTAGTTAGCAGGAACTGTTGGGGTGACAAGGCAATTGAAGAGAAGTTGGCCAAAGGATATAAAATTTCAATTAGACAGAAGGAATAGTAGTTAGTAACAATGTGCCATATGCCTGAGAATTGCTGAGAAGTAGATTTTAAATATTCTTACCACAAAAATATGAGAAGTATGTGAGGTAATGGATATATTAATTAGCTTGATTTAGGCATTTCACTATATATATATATATATATATATATATATATAGTGAGATATATATATCTCTCAAAATATCAGCCAGGCACAGTGACTTGCACCTATAGTCTCGACTACTTGGAAAGCTGAGGTAGAAGGATCCTTTGAGGTCAGGAGTATGAGACCAGCCTGGGCAATATAGTATCTCTAAAAACAGGATTTTGTTTTTGGGTGGAGGGGTCCACCAGCCCCTCAGTCCCTGCGGTGGGGAATAAGTGCTGCTCTTTGCCTTTAAATATATTCATATGCCATGTCATATATCATAAATATATACAATTTTTATTCATTAATTAAAAATAAAATTTAAATTAAAAAATAAATATTTCACTATATACATACAAAAAAATAAATTGGTCTTTCTCAAAGCTGATTATTCAAACAATAAACAATATTTTCCCTTCTAGATATCATTATATCAAATATTAATATAAAATGAGATTTCACCTTTCTATTAATCAAAAGTTATATACACATATTTATATTTTTTAAATTAATATATATTTTAATCTCTAGGAATATAAGAATAATATTGCCAAACTTGTAAGTGAAATGAAAATCAAAGAGGAGGGATATAAGATAGAAATAAGCAAACTTTATAAGGACATGCAGAAAAAAGGTAAGTTTTTAATTTTTTTTTCTTTTTCTTTTCTTTCTGGAAAGAAAGGTGATGCTGAGGTTTTTAACTTTTAATTTAATGGATTCTAAGATATCATAAAGCAATTTAAATATGTGAATAATTTTTTAGTAAGAGCCAATATTCTTGAATGAACGTTGCCTTAATGCATTTTAATTTTGGTTTCATGCCTTTCTATATATTTTTGTTTACAAACACATTTCTAAATTTCATTTCTAGTATCTGTACTTATTATTAGCTAATGTGAAACAGTGTCCTTATATAATTAGTATAAAATATATAATTAATAACTTTTGTAGGTATATACTTAGCATATTGAATATAATTTCACTAATGAAATTTTCCGCCTTCAGTAAAGCAGATCTCATGAACCTATGTTGAGAGGTAATTGGTTTCATACAGTTATTTAAAATCCTTTTTTAATGAGTCTATCTTTATGCACATCATGTGCAAAAATTAATTTGAAATGGATGATAGGTCTAAATGTAAAACCTACACCTATAAAACTGCTAGACACATGCATAAGAAATTATCTTTGTGACCCTGAGTTAGGCATAACTTCTTGGAAAGAAACAAACAGCACAAACAATAAAGGTGGAAGTTCTAAATTGAACTTCATCAAAATTATTCATTTCTAACCTTCAACATTGTTAAGAAAATGAATAGAAAGGCCATAAAATGGGAGAAAATACTTGCAAATGCATATCTGATAAGAACTTATATCCAAAATATATAAAGAACTCTAACAATTCAATGAGAAGAAGTTAGACAATTTAACAAGGAAATGGGCAAAATATTTGAACAGTTACTACCCCAGAGATGTACAGATGGAAAATAAGCACATGGAATGATGTTCAACATAATTAGTTAGTAGGAAAATACAAATTAAATCACAATGAGATACTACCATGTACCTTTTAGAGTAGCTAAAATCTTAAAAACTGTCAATGAATGCCACATTTTGATAAGGATGTGTAACAACTGGAACTCTTATACCTTATTGGTGGAACTATAAAATGATACAGTCACTTTAAAAATAGCTTGGCAATTTCCTTTAAAGTTAAACATGCAGTGAGATAATTTGAGTTCTTTGAGAAGCAGATGCAAAGAGAGGATGAGACATTCAAGAGATTTGCTGGATGAAACATTTGTGAGCGTAGATGGGGAGGGAACAAAGAAACTGGATGAGCTGTCAGTCTATGATACAAGTTTAACCTCTATGAAGAAGAGAAGAAAGGAAGGAATCTTGGGTAAGGAAAGTCTTAGACTGTGACACATTCCTAAGAAAGTTTCAGCAAAGTTGAGCCAAAGTTGCCCATCAAATAAGTTCTACAACTCTCATGAATAAGCTCACCTTAGTATCCCTATCAAGCTCAGTCATTGGCTAGGAGCATCTCTTAAGAAGCATGACCTCAACCTAAGCATGGTCATGAAAACAGTCAGTTATACTCTCTAAAGTTGGAGGTCTGAAAGGAGTATTTTCATAGTCACTGTAGCCATCCCCTGGACTACACAGGTTCACTTCTCCACATGGCTTCAGGTAACAACTCTTCCATGGTTTCTGTGGGCCTCTCTCTTAGGGTAACACCTAGAAGAAGAGTTGTTTAAGTGTTCTTCCTCCTAGGAACCTGACCATATCTTTAGACAGTGCGTTCCAGATCCAAAAATTGATTCTGTTCTGGAAACTGAACAAAGGATGATTATTTTTCAATTGGGGAATGTGCCTAAGCCTTCTGTTCTTCTAGTTCTGATTTATTGTTGTTGTTGTAGATATTATGTAGAGTTGGCTGCACGTCTATTAACTATCTCTACAACTCTCCGCAAATCAAGTCCCTTTGGCTGTTCTCTGAAATTCTTGGTCATTTGGTAATTGTTACCTCTTGGCTTTTGGCAGTGAAGTGCCATCATCTGGCTTCTATTACTTTGTGTTGGAGGGGAAACTATTCCATGGATATTAATGAGCATAGCTCCATGACAACCTCTTCTACTATCAAGGCTGGCTTGCAGGGGAGAGTGACTGCTGAACTTTTGCTGGTGCTGGTTTACCTCTCACCAGCACATTTCTAGTGGCCTTGGTTAATAATGTATCTTCTGGGGCCTCCTGAAGAACATAGTCCTTTGATGAGTTTTCTTGCCTCATATAGTATATCCATTCCAACATGCCAACTTTCTACAGCCTCCTAATTCCTTTTTCTACTATCTGTCAGGATACCTCAGGCATTTTCATTTCACTCAGTGTAGGTCACTGCTTTCTCTAGAGGTCTAAGGCCACTCTAGCAGAGCATTTGCCCCATTTCCTGGGATCCTTGCTAGGGTATTATTTTCCCCATCCCCAAAAAAGTAGCCTCAAGTCAATGAATTCTTACTTACCCAGTCTTACTTTCTGTCTCCTTTGATAAGCAGCAAAGTCTATTCTCAGGGGTACTCACATGGCTCTTACCAATACAACCCAGCTTATTCTTACAGATCCTTTTAGGTATAAGCACCTTCCTCCCTTATCAGCCCCAGCACTCCCCCAGCCAGATTATACTGGACCTTATTCCTGGTTATTCACCTAGCAGCCAAAAGAGGAGGTAAGAGTAGATTCTGAGATGAGCCTCTGTAGCATCTTTCAGCACAGGGGAAGTGCTAGCTCTTAATAGAAAAGAATAGGCCATGTTTCTAAACTATGAGGGTTTAAGGAGATCTTTAGAGCCAGCATCCTCAAAGACATCCATCCAGATGTCCCCAGGGTGCCCGGGGGTCCTATTTCTTCAGGATCTCAGGTTTTCCCAACCAGAGTCCCAATTTTATCATAGTAAACCTATTTTGGCTAAACATTTAAACATCTCTGGAGTTCTTCAATTCTATTTTCTGTTGCTCAGCTGTGTCTACTATTCTACTGTCAAAGGAAAGAGCATGTTTGTCAGCTATCAAAGAGTCTCTCTGGCTCTCATACTTGTTCTTTAAATCTTTAACTACTTGTGAACAGCCCTAGTTCTCATTATCCATCAGTAGGATGTCAATTTAATTTAGCAGTAACCAGACAACTTTACTGCCTTTGTGGCATTGTTTTCATCCATCTTTCAAATGTCTGAATTATCACACCAGCAAGGTGGTCCCCACCACTAAGACATTTCCCCAGATTACTTCTGGCCAAATCTGTAGTAATCAGAACCCCATTATATACTAGGAACTACAAATATTCTACATACCACTAAGGATGGCTTCTTCAGTGCCCACAAAGTGGTAAGTGAGCTGATCTCAGAACCCCATTATACCTGTTTTCTTGTGCTAGTTCAGGTTCGTCAAGAAGGAAACACTAAGATGGGATTGGATATTCAAGAGATTTATTGGGGAAAATGCTTATGAGAGGAAATAAGGAGGGGGTTAGAGAAGGCTGGGTGACCTGTTAATCTACAATGCATGTCTATCCCTGTGAAGGAGAAAGAAAGAAAGAAGGTTGGGTTAAAAAAAAAAAAAAAAGTCAGATTATGGTGCAATTCTGAGAAAGTTTAGGCAAAACCAACAGAGAGTACTTGATCCAAATTTGGTTTTTTAGTTACTTTAAAATAACTAAAAGAGTGGAATTAGCATGTTCCTTACACAAAGAAATAATAAATGTCTGAGGTGATGGATATCCCAATCATCCTGATTTGATTAAATCACATTGTATGCCTGTATCAAAATATCACGTGTACCCTATAAAGATATAAAACTATTACATACCCATAATAATTAAAAAATAAACAAATTGACTGCAAAGTCACAAGAATTCTTTTTAAAGTGATGGAAAATTCAATTTCTTGATTGCAGTGGTGGTTAGATTATGCATATGTTTGTCAAAACTCATCAAACTATATACCGCAAAAGGGATTTTGCTATATATGAGTTATGCCTCAGTAAATCTGACTTTAAAAATAAGCAAGCTCAGGCCAGGTGTGGTGGCTCACGCCTGTAATCCTAGCACTCTGGGAGGCCAAGGTGGGCAGATTGCTTGAGGTCAGGAGTTTGAAACCAGCCTGAGCAAGAGCGAGACCTCGTCTCTACTATCAAATAGAAAGAAATTAATTGGCCAACTAATATATATAGAAAAAATTAGCCGGGCATGGTGGCACATGCCTGTAGTCCCAGCTACTCGGGAGGCTGAGGCAGTAGGATTGCTTGAGCCCAGGAGTTTGAGGTTGCTGTGAGCGAGGCTGATGCCATGGCACTCACTCTAGCCTGGGCAACGAAGCAAGACTCCGTCTCAAAAATAAATAAATAAAATAAGCAAGCTCAATTATAAAAATTTTAAAAAGGAAATAAATATAGATTCAGCTATGATTCAGATAATGGTGTCATCAGATATGGAATTTATAATTCTCTGGTTAATATAATCAAGAAATAAAAGGACTTAATGGGGAATTCTGATGGAAAACTGAAAACTATAGTAAAGAAATATATAGAGCCAAGTGTGGTAGCTCATATCTATAATCCCACCCACTTGGAAAGTTGAGGTGACAGGATCACTTGAGGCCAGGAGTTTGAGACCAGCCTGGACAACATGACCTCATCTTTAAAAAACAAGAAAAATTAGCTGGGCATAGTGGTGCATGCCTGTAGTCCCAGCTACTCAGGAGGCTGAGGCAAGAGGATCACCTGAGCCCAGAGTTCAAGGTTGCAGTGAGCTATGGCATGGTGTCATTAACAGGAATAAGAAAATAGAGAGAAGAGGAAATTTGATGAAGCCTAGTGACATATGTGAACATGACAGAAGTCTAATCATATGGAATAGTATAGCAGGGGCTAGCTGTAGCTCTAGAGTCATCCATAAGTTTGGGCCCTTTACACGTGGGAACCCAGGCTTCGTTCCCTCTTTAACCACTGAATAACCTATTTATTTTCTAGGTTATTGATGTTTAAGAGTACAAATGAGTTTACTTATTCAAAAGCATTTGATGAGTGACCTTTGTGTTTCAAACATTATGCCATGGTCTTGTCAAAAATATGTAAAAGGTCTACCCTACACATAATTTCTAAAATATTTTTATCAATAAAATTTACTTTCTTGTGAACTATTTAAAATACTAAAGAAATATAGGCTTATAATATTTTTGAAATGTTAAATTAATGAATTTTATTTATTTTTATTTTATTCAGTTGAATTAAATGAAGAAAAGCACAAAGAACTAATAGAGAAAAAGGAAATGGAAATTTCAGAGTTAAATGCAAAGTTAAGAACTCAAGAAAAGGAAAAACAAAGTGAAATAATAAAGCTACAGCTAGAGGTAGGTTTAAGAATATGCTAAACTTGAGGACGTATCCCATAGTCTAAACTGTTCTTTGATTATTTTTCATCACAGTGAGATAAATTTCAGGACTAGAAACAATCCTGTGAGAGGGCTTCATACACATTTATTCTCTATCAAATGCAGTGCTCAAACGCCACGTAACTGTAAACTACGCTGCCTTTCAGCACTTGGCCTGAAGGTGGAACTCTTCAGTTGTTCAAAAGGTCCTGGTTTCCAGAGAGGGTGTTGTTTCTTCTGAGCCGTGGGGACAGATAACTCAGGGATAACTCAAGTCTATGCAGGCTTCATAAGACTACCATTCCAGCATAGGAAGAGGGTTTCTAATCTTTAACATTAGTCTCTCTGCAACAGAAATTGTGGAACCCTGGTAAACCAACCAGAAATCCCTTTTGCTTTATTTGGATAAAAGAGACAAGTTTCTCCATAATAAATTTCTGGAAATATATATATTCCAGGGGCAAACAAACCAAATTCTTTAAAAAAATAAATAAAAGGAACTTTAAACAGGACATCTCAAAGGCAAAGAGCTCTAGCTCTTCGCTCTGAATCCTTTCAAGTAGGTTATTTAACCAGATGTCAGAATCCCAAAGATAATGATATTTTAACAAAATATTCATTCTTTAAATTTTTTTCTAGATTCTACTCATCTCCCTTTGATTTATGCTTCCATTGCTTCTCCCTACCCCTCAACTCTCATTTTGCTTTTTATGGTATAAGAATTCACAGGTCTTAGTTAAGATAACTTACTATTCATTTTCCTGAAAATTTGGTATCCTGGGGTGCTTGGTGAAGTACCATGTGTAATCACTGTGTAGAAAGGGAACTGATGTTGACTTTAAAGGCTCTTTGCTGCTGCCATCTGGCCAAGTGTACCCACAAACCACAGAGGGCTAAATGGCCAACTGAAATTAATAGTTCATGTTTTAAGATCTATCACCAACTCATAGGCCGGGCGCAGTGGCTCACGCCTGTAATCCCAGCTCTCTGGGAGGCCGAGGTGGGCGGATTGTTTGAGCTCAGGAGTTCGAGACCAGCCTGAGCAAGAGCGAGACCCTATCTCTACTATAAATAGAAAGAAATTAATTGGCCAACTAATATATATAGAAAAAAAATTAGCCGGGCATTGTGGCGCATGCCTGTAGTCCCAGCTACTTGGGAGGCTGAGGCAGGAGGATTGCTTGAGCCCAGGAGTTTGAGGTTGCTGTGAGCTAGGCTGACGCCATGGCACTCACTCTAGCCTGGGCAATAAAGTGAGACTCTGTCTCAAAAAAAAAAAAAAAAAAAAAGATCTATCACCAACTTCTAATCCACTATTTGGGAATTTGCATTTTGTTTGCCATCTGGGCTCTGTCACTGGTCTAGCCAGACTCTATTATTTGACTGGTATACAGAATTCCTTGTTATTTGTCTTCCTTGTACCTACCCCTTTCTCTCCTCCAACCAGAACACAATCTCACAGAATTTATTCTTAGTCCTCAGGGAGGCTACACTAAACTAAATCTGAAGGGAAGAATTGCAATGGAATATTGTGCAAAAAATTGGCCTGTAAGAATGACTTATGAGAAATTTATTAACCTAATCAGTTTAATTCAAACCAGCAAGAGTTCAAACTAAGACAAAATCTTAGTAAAATTTTGTGTGCCTTCAGAAATCTCTACAGAAGAATATGTAAGTTTATCTCCCATAACTGTTGAGTACACTATATATTCTTTACAATACATTAATGGTAATGTAAAAATATTTTTATCTATCATTAAGTTAAACTACATTATCAACACTGGCTGCATGATAAATCACCTGATGTTTTGAGAAAAAGATGATGCCAGACACATCCTAGAATCTCTAAGATAGTACCTAGGCATTTGGTACTTTTAAAAAGCTCCCCAGGTAATTTTAACATGCAAGCAGGGTTAATGGTATGTATTCTTGCTCTTTCTTAAAAAATTGTTTCTTAAAGATTTTTCTATCATGTTATACAAGAAATACACTTCAATTACAGATATGTCAAATGATTTCATGGATATTTTATTTATATTTATGAAACAATTGTTTCTAATTGTTTAACTAATCTCAATAACTTTCTTTTTAAACTTGGTTCAGTTTGATGCCAAACTAGCAAAAGTTCAGATTAAATCAAAATCATATCCGGATTCTACTGCTTTGCCACAAAGTATCTACAGAAGGGTATGTGAGTTTTTATCCCATGACTATTGCTTAAGAAAATACATTTTCTTAGTGTGTTTCTATAAAAATTATCTGATATTTATTAACAATATATTTAACAGGGTTTTTCTTCATTCTTATACCAGTTTTACCCATTAAGTCCCACACAACTGAAATTATAAACCTTTCAAAATAATGTCTCTCTGGCCGGGCACGGTGGCTCACCCCTGTTATCCTAGCACTCTGGGAGGCCAAGGCGGGAGGATTGCTCAAGGCCAGGAGTTTGAAACCAGCCTGAGCAAGAGCAAGACCCTGTCTCTACTAAAAAAAAAAAGAAAGAAATTAATTGGCCAACTAAAATATATATATATATATAGAGAGAGAGAGAGAGAGAGAGAGAGAGACAAAAAATTAGCCGGGCATGGTGGCACATGCCTGTAGTCCCAGCTACTCGGAGGCTGAGGCAGAAAGATTGCTTGAGCCTAGGAGTTTGAGGTTGCTGTGAGCTAGACTGATGCCACCGCACTCTAGCCAGGGCAACAGAGTGAGACTCTGCCTCAAAAAATAAATAAATAAATGAATGAATAAGGTCTCTCTTTAAATACCAACTTATACCAGAAACGCATTTTTTGTTGTCATTTTGTTGTTTCTTGTACAAAATCATATTATTTCTTCATTGCAATAACAAATTTTTTCTGCTTTATTTAGAAGCTTCAACATTTTCAAGAAGAAAAAAACAAGGAGATTGCAATTCTTCGTAATACCATTCGTGATTTAGAGCAGCGCCTTTCTATTGGCAAAGATTCTCACTTTAAGCGAAGACGGTTTTGAGCATAGCAGTAAATTCATTAGTTGTTACTTAATTTCTTTAAAAGCAATTGAAAAAATTCACTTCTATTTTCAATATAAGCATACCAACTAAATAATAACACACAAAAACTACAGCTTTGAACTTTTTAAAATTGAGTTTATTTAGACAAATCCATACCTTAGCCACTTATGTGCTGCTACATTCTTAATAGTATTAGCCATAAAGGAGTTCAGGTTTATAGGGTTTAGTTTACCTATTAAACCATCATTGACTATGGAAATACTTTCTAAGCACTCTAGAGACAAACAACATTCTTTTAACCTTTCCTTTATATCTTTCAAGACAGCCACTCAAATTTTAGAAGAGTGAGATACAATGTTAAAGAAAGAAAACAAGATACAAAGGTTTTATTCATATGTGATAGTAAAAATCAAGATGAGTCTTAGATATAGAAAAAGATAAATGAGTATTTAAAATGTAGTCATATGTGCTTTTTTAGCAAAATATTCATGTGTTAAGTATTTCTGGATTTTAAAATACCTTTCCTTAAAGGTTTAATCAGTCAAAAATGTGAGAGTAAAAAGACAAAGATAATATTGTTTTGAGAGCTAAGTAAAGAAAAATATGGAAAGCATGTCTTTGTTGTTCTTCCTCCATTCTAAATTGCTAACTATCCAACAAAAACCCCTAGGTCATAGTTTATGTTTTTGTTCTCATTAATGCAAGTAGAATGCTGGAAAAAGAAAAAAAAAGACATACTAACCACAGGCTGCAATCACCTTTCAGTTGCCCCACAATAAATATATGATTTGGGTTAAAATTTCTATGATATAAAATTTAGAATTTGGGAGCTACTTCAGTAGATTTCTCCATGTTTGTACAAATCCAGTTTCTGGTTTTGGTTCACTAATTAGATAGTTTGTAAAAGTGCTAGAAATCAAATTGTGTCCAGACTGACTTGGGGAATATATCCTATTTTAAATATTTAGTTTGAAGGTCATTGTCACTTTTTTCCCTTAATAGTTCAGCTTCAATTGGCACTGGCTTCTGGGGGCATGAGATGCTGACTTACTTGTCAGGCAGCTGGAGGCAAACGTCATTGACAAGATTCAATGACTTTCTCCTCTGCCAGAAGTCCCTGTCAGCTACATAAAGATGGGAGGTTTTCTTTACATTGTCAGGTGACTGCAGACCCTGCTTTTTCAAATATCAGATGTCGACAATGTCAGCATCAGCTACTAGGAGCCGACTCTGAATCTTTGGGCAACTTGCAGAGTAATTGATTTTTACATCTCTTTTGTCAGAGCTTCTTTTGTGCAAGTTGTAAACCTTCACTGCCTGGCATATCTCAGCTCTCAGGGTGACCCTGCCTGTGTTGACCCTTGTGCTTATGGTGGTGATGAAGGTCTAGAGGGGCATGAGTAGGAGCATCTGGTGCCCCTGGTTGCTGATCCTCTGAATGCTCACTGCTCCCAAGATGCCGGTGCCCATGTTTGTGATGATGCCTGTGGTGGTGATGGGGCTGCGGAGCTTCAGTTGTGTTTTCCACAGTAGCCAAAGATACATTTTTACAGAAGTCTTCACTTTCGAGAGTCTGGAACAAATTTACAAATCACTTATCAACAAATTTATAGATTTAACAGGAATGCATGAAAAAGGATTCATGCAGCTAACACTTATGAAATTTCAACTACTTAATTAGGATAGAGCTGGTTATGTTTTTTTTTTTTTTTAGCATCCTATTAATGAGTTAAGAGTCTTACATTGGTCACAACACCTACACTTTTTATTAAAGGCTTAAAGAGGCCGGGCGCGGTGGCTCACACCTGTAATCCTAGCACTCTGGGAGGCCGAGGCAGGCGGATTGCTTGAGGTCAGGAGTTCGAAACCAGCCTGAGCGAGAGCAAGACCCAGTCTCTACTATAAATAGAAAGAAATTAATTGGCCAACTAATATATGTAGAAAAAATTAGCCGGGCATGGTGGTGCATGCCTATAGTCCCAGCTACTTGGGAGGCTGAGGCAGCAGGATTGCTTGAGCCCAGGAGATTGAGGTTGGTGTGAGCTAGACTGACGCCATGGCACTCACTCTAGCTTGGGCAACAAAGTGAGACTTTGTCTCAAAAAAAAAAAAAAAAGAAAGAAAAAGTCAAACCACTGTATTTATACCTGCAGAAACAAAATGAAGTAAACTGGCTAAAACAACTTAGGTTGTGGTAAAGTCAATCAAATTCTAAAATCCATTGACCTCTGTGGAATCTTTCATACCTGTGTCAACAATGCATCTAAACTAATACTAATTTCCCTCTGATAATTCAAAATTGCCGATAAACTCTGCTCAAATTTGGTAGTTTTTCATACTTCAACCTATGCCAGGATATGTTGTGAATTTCAATCAAAGTTTTGCTAATGTGTCACAACTATAGTGCTGTCAGGTGAAAGTAGCAAATTACCGCCCATTGACCATAATATTCCATGCCACATGATCCTAGTTCTTTAATTTACTGAAAGTCTTTTATTGTTTTGTGGTACCTATAAATCACAGACTCAAAGCCTACAGATATAGCAACATAATGTTAAACCTCAACTTAAAGTTGAGTTGTAAATAAAATTACAAAATCAAGTTAGAATCCAAAAACTTACTAAGTGATATGGTTTGATGTTTTGAAGATTTTAAAAGGTTATAAATTCCATTGGATTTTAGCATACAACTACTGAGTGGTTCATTTTTTGGTTATTTCTTAATTACTTCTAAATTCAAAATTATTATTATAAACATAAATAATTTGATAAATGTTTAAAATATACTGTGTAATGTTTGAAGTATTCAATTATTAAACAAACACAAATAGCTGTAGCAGTCTAATTAATTTCAAAAACTACTATATTTTGTTGATTCTATGATGCACACTTTCTTACATTTTAGTATCTCTAAAATTAGAATGTGGATACATTCTGGTATTTTCACACTGTATCCTATTTTAATTGGTAATATTGGTAAAATTGGTAATATTTTTTTCTTAATAGTACATAAATGTCATATAATTGATGGCATCTAGGAGACAAGAAATAGAAAAACTCTGATTTGGCATATAAGATACCTATCAGCTCAGTATCTCATCTGTAATTCTTATTTACAGGTGGTTCATAAATTTTAAGCATATTATGGGAATTTTTTCTGCCTTTCTTCAATACAACTAGGTACATTTATAACTACTGAGCATTTGCACAAATGAAAAATAAAGAAATAGTCCAAAAAATATGAGGAATCAATATAGTTAGCATTTATTAAGTGCTTAGTATAGGTTAAACATTGAGTTAATACTTTCCTTGCATTAGCTCAGTTTTCACATCTTTACAAGCAGTAAAATAACCCTCATAGATTATTATGAAGATTAAAATGTGAAAAATTACATAAATAATGTAATTAACCTGATATGCCCTTTAACAACTAAATAAATTAATGAAATGATTTGTTAAAATTTGAGGTGACTTTCTTAAGAGCTGGAAAAAATCTGGAGGAGGTACAGCTCACAGATAAAATTTAGAATTGTTTTTAAACCTGAGTTCAAATTTTGACAATCTGCCCTATCAAGGAAACATTGTTTCAAATTATTTTCCTTTTCAATATGAAGGAAAAAAAGTATAGTTAATACAAATCAAAGTCAATTATTTGAGTTTCTTTTTTGTTAAAAAAAAGATTTAAATATAGTGCTTCTTAGAAATATTAGTAATAAGTAGAAAACTTATTTCATTTTGAAGTAAATGCAGTAATTCAGACTACAGAATTATAAGGACTTCTGTGAAAGTCCTGTATAAGGACTTCAGTGAAAGTCTAATAGTCTTGCACCCTTGATTAATTAAGTAGTTTTCTGGCCACAACTCCATTTCATCTAATGCCATGGATAAGCTTTGCTATCACTATGTTCTTGTGTGAACATGTTCAGGTAACTATAATAATATTGTTTTATGTGCTGACTAAATTCTTTGAGCACTTATGTAACATTATTTGGTGGTAATTGAAATATGGGATCTATGCTGGTTTTTATTTTCTAAAACCCTTCTAGATAAAGGCAGCAATATGATCTCAAAAATATATTTTAAAGTATATATTACATAACAGGAGATGTGTGTAATTATAAAAATTATTGTTGTTAGCATACCAACAAAAACACTGATTACTTATTTATTATGAAACACTAACTTATTTAGATAGCTCTTAAAAGATTTCCTCTTTCTCCCAGGAAAAATAATTGAGAAAAATACCGTGAGAGAGCAGTTTCCACATTTCTTTTCACAGTAAGCAATCTTAATGGCGTCTTCTACATATGGGAAAGTTAGGAAGGAATAAGGCAAACCAAGATGATATACAAGACGGCCACATCTAAAAAACAAGAGAAAAAATACAATGAATGTCATTACAATCTTTTCTGTATCATGATTGTACTTAAACGTAGTCTGAGGTAGCTATTGTAGGTTTAATGGTGGTATAACTAAAATCCTCTCATACTTTCAGTAAATTTCATTCAATGGGATCTACAAATGAGCTCCCAAGTCTCTGCATACCAGGTCATATCATAGCAAGACTACAGTGAGCCTTAATACTAGCATTTTCAAATGTTATAGATTATGTCACTACATAATATAAAAAATGTGGAGTATAGTCATTGTGACATGGTCAAATTCAATTTTGTAATTGACTTATAAATTCTACCGGAGCCCAAATTGCTGACTTATAAATTAGACTCTGCAAATCACATGAACTTTTCATAACTGCTAAGGGAACACAAATTCAACACAGCAAGAAATCATAGCATAACAAAAAAGATCTCAAAGCCCCTGACCAGTAGCCCATTTATTTAAATACATATCTAAGGCAACAAAAAATTCAGCACAATAAAAGAATTGGAATTATAACATTTGGCATTCTCAGAAATAGTGGGTTTGACATGTTCTTCTTGCCCACATTTTACCCAGTATATATGGTTTTATATGAAACCATAAGGGTAATAATTTGCAACTGAAGAAATTAGAAGTTTAGAGGCCTAAAAGAATGAAATGTGATATTAAAAAAAATTAATGTAAGACCAAGTAGGGCTTGGGCCTAGGCAGAGTCTGGCTCACTTGACTATGAAGAGCCAAAAGAAAAAAAACACAAACAGTGTTTATAAAAGCAGATAATGCATGCATTGAGGTTCCCTCAAAATATGAATGTTTTATTTGTTCATGGAATCAAAAGCAGATTCATGCAGATCATGCTTAAATGATTAACACACTATAGATCAGAAATTCAGGTAGCCTTAAAATCATTAATTAGATTAGACATAAGCAAATGTGGTCTGCAAAATGTGACTATCAGCTGCAAACTACTTAGGTTAGAATTGTGCGTGATATATAAATTGATTCTTCTTTTAATTTAAACAGTATACCAATTTATAGAGGAAAAAATACATAATCACTTTTCTTCATTTCCCTACTAGAATGGTGAACTCTTTTGCATGCCTT
Source organism: Mirza zaza (assembly GCA_008750895.1). Classification (NCBI taxonomy): domain Eukaryota; kingdom Metazoa; phylum Chordata; class Mammalia; order Primates; family Cheirogaleidae; genus Mirza; species Mirza zaza. Next base: position 71,218 of record VSMD01083079.1, on the reverse strand, counting down.
ACTTTTAAGAAACTCATTTCAAAAATTGTAAAACCAAGCCCTTTAATGGGTTTATTTTGAAACTGAGTATTTGGTAATAAAACAAAAGCAAATGTTTTATTTCAAATCACTTCCTATTAAATATAAAGCAGGAAGGAATCAAGTGAGGAAATTGGTGCAAAAATCTAGAGAAAAGGCAATGGTGAAGTAAACTGAGATAATGATTATGGAAATAAGATAAATATACCAAGGATTTAGAATCCATAAAATTAGGGGATTGACCAAGGACGGAAGGTGTGATGGAAGGAGTCGGTAATACATGCCTGTCACACAGTTTTATAAATGGTAGATGATGGCAAGGCCACTACCACATGATAATTTTTGTGATGTCTTGCAACATAGTAGATGATTGGGTGGGGAGCACTAAGGATTATAAGGATTATATGCCCTATTGCTTGGCTGCATCTGCCCCTGAGGGTTGTTTTATATAACTCACACAAAGGTTAAAGTATAAGCAGGTTTTAGGAAAAGATAATCAGTTCAGATTTGATTAATTGAATTTAAGATGTTTGTGAATATATCTATGACGTATATATACTGGTCTGGAGTTTAGTCATTGTGTTTGAGCTTTGTATATGTATTTGAGAGCATCAGAATATATATTGTAATTGTAATCAAGGGATAGATGAGATTGCTCAAGTAGAATATGCAGGAAACCTAAATAGACCTGAATAACACAAACAGGTACAAAATAAACAGAGGAAGAAAGGAGGGAGGGTAGGGGAAGGAAGAGAAGAAAGAGGAGGGATGTGGGGAAAACCCACAGAATATAAGTGTCATAGCAATCAAAAGACGAGAGTGTTCCAAAAAGTAAGGAGCGGTTTTTCATTTCTAAAAGTTAAAAAGAGATTATATGAGATGAGGACTAAAATGCGTCATTGTATTTAACAATAAAGAAGACTGCTATGTGTGGTAGAAAAAATAAATAAATAGATACAAAGCAGGTATCTTTTAATTTGGGGGGAGTATGTGTACACACCTGTCATATATGAGGAAGTCATCTTTGTTTCCATTTAAAAGAGTCCAGACATCAGTTTGGTGTTCTTCTTGTTGATAAACAGAAATATGCTCTGAGACTTTATTTTTAAGATGTATATAGTTTAATCGAGAAGAGATTCCTTGATGATTAACCACTACATAGGAAATATTAGAATATCCTTCTTTTTCCAATTTTACTCGCAGGTCTTCCAATCTGAAATATTTGGGAAAAAAATACAAACGGTGAATAATCTCATTAAATTTGATTAGTACTTTCTTCCCTCTTCCTTCTCATTCTATATTTTTCTACATGAAACTCTTCCTTCTTACTACTTTTGACTGACCCATACTTGTTCTTTGTATTATAAAAGACTCTGAAACTTTTGAAGACTCCATCTCACAGATAGTATAGATTCAATGAACCGCAGATAAAAAATATTCAGAAAAAAATGTATGGTTCTGTCGGTACTGAATAGGTAGACATTTTTCTTGTCATTGTTCCCTAAACAATACAGTATAACAACTACTTACATAGCATTTACATTGTATTAGGTATTATAAGTAATCTAGGGTTGATTTAAAATATATGGTAGGATGTGCATAGATTATATGCAAATACAATGCCTTTTTATATAAGGGACTTGAGCATCCATGGATTTTTTTTTTTTTTTGACACAGTCTCACTCTGTGGCCCAGGCTAGAGTGCCATGGTGTCAGCCTAACTCACAGCAACCTCAAACTCCTGGCCTCAAGCAATCCTCCTGCCTCAGCCTCCCGAGTAGCTGGAACTACAGGCATGCGCCACCGTGTCCGGCTAATTTTTTCTATATATTTATAGTTGGCCAATTAATTTCTTTCCATTTTTAGTAGGGACAGGTCTCACTCTTGCTCAGGCTGGCTTCAAACTCCTGACCTTGAGCAATCCTCCTGCCCTGGCCTCCCAGAGTGCTAGGATTACAGGCATGAGGCATCCATGGATTTTTGTATATGAGGGGCATCCTATAACCAAATCCTCCATAGTCACTGGGGAACAACTGTACAGAGAATTCTACCCAATGGATTTGAGGTGACTAACCCAACAAATATTTTGAATATATATTTTTTAAATGACCCAAGACATCTGATAGCAAGTCTAGTGTCCTTTCTACATTGGCAAAACAGTCTTCTCTGCTTCTTATATTGAAATAACTGATCTATTTGCAGAATTACATTTTAGAACATTTTCATTACACAAGTAATACATATTTAGTAGGAAGTTATAATGTATAGGTCCACAAAAAGAAAAAATTTCCATAACCCCAGGAAAACCACTGTGAACATTTTGGTGTATATCCTCCCAGTTTTTCTCTTCTGATATGTTTTATGCAAACACTTATAGCTTTTCCAAAAATATGGTTTAATATATTGTTTCCATTTTTATTTTATTTTATTTTATGTACATTTATGTGTTTGTATTTAATAGCTTTCTTCTTAAGTTATCCTAAACCACAGAAAGACAATCTTACCTAGATGCCTGCAAAATGCACAGGTATCAGCTAGCTTGAAGAAGAGCCACCACAGTCACTGAACCAGAGGAGTTCAGCATTGGATCTTGATCTCCTATGTTCCAGGCTGGGGGTTGTTTACATAAGGAGCTTTCGCCCTGGCTCTCTGTTCCTCCCATGGGGAGGAGACAGAGAGCCAGGGCAAGCCCCAGGCTTTTCCACATTTCTGGGGTTGTCCTGTAAAAGAGAAAACCTGTCAGTCTTCTTCACAGATAACTTCACAGCCATTAACTATGAATTTCTATAAATTCAGCAGGTGTAATTCTACTTCCTATATAAATACCTAGCCCATGGATTCTGTCTCCATGCTGTTTGGCTCATTACCATGGGCCTCCCTGCACTAAATCTTCCATAAAGGGGAAGGTATTTGCCAGAGGTAGAGGAGTTGTCAAAGCATCTCTTAACTCTCTGGCTTAGCAAGATATTCAGTAAGCATGCTATGGAGATTTGACTATCTAGGCAGCCAAGCACTTCTCTAGGAGAAAATACATGTTTATAAAAATGTTCAGACTGTAGCTCATACAACCAAGTTACATTCTGCAAGCACAGCCTGACTTTTATTTGAGACACACCAAATTCTAACTGCTCTTTCTGTCCTCTACTAATCTTAGGAAGAAAAGGCTAAGTAGGGGATTCTGCACAGAAATGAAAAGAGCACACATAGAAAGAGAAGGCAGGAAGAAAGAAGGTGGCAGTGAGGACAGTATAGCAGTATGAATGTGGCTTGTGTCGGGGCGTTAGCTCTTCAGGTTCAAACCTATATTTATAAATTTCTTGAATATGGCTCCCTTTGGTTTCTCTTATGCATTAAAATTTAGCTCTACATTAATATTAAAGGATTTGAATCTCTTCAGATATAAAGTGGCCCACTATAATGTCACTACCACACCCAAGATAAATATGCCCAAAGAGAAAAAAATCTGAGCAAGAAGAAATTTCACCGTGTACCATGTAAGACTCACTGAAATCTACACTCAGCTAGTCTATTTATTGGCTACCAGTACTTTCAGGAAATTCCTGTGACTAGACAGAACATTCTTGGGTAAAAAGATGCTTCCTCTGAGCAAAGAAGTTAAATGTTAAATACCTGACCAGAAATATTCCCAAAACTAAGGCTATCTCTCTCAGCAAAGAAAAATCCACACAGGTAATTCAGGCTCATTTTGATATAAGAGTCTGTGGAGAGAGATCAGAACAAATTCCAAAACTAGGAAGTCATTGCATTTTCAGGCACTGATTTGAGGCTAAAAAAAAAGGCAAAAGGCTTTTTTGGGGTTCGAGGGAGTGTGGTGGGGGTTGGGGTAAGTCACTAGAGTGAGGCCAGAATTAAGAGGGGAATAGAAAAGCTAAAAAATCAGATTGATCTAGGCTCTAATGCACTGGTAGATGTAGATAGAATTCTTTAAAACCTGATTACTTTTCACATTATATAACATTTCAAACTTTTTATCACATAGGAATATCTTGATAAGAGCTGAACTAAAGGAAGAGAGAATAATAGAACAGTGAGAGACTAGGAAGGAAACAGAGGCTAAATTCAATCAAATGACTTATTAAGACCAACCCAACTACTTATTTGAATATTTTTAAAATTCTAATGTGTAAAAAAGAAGAGAGCATGTTTGGACTAAATCTAAGAACTTTCTTTAGGATGGCATGTACAATGATAATACGATTATCCTTATTACAACTACCATTTATTGAACATTTATAGAATAATATGGAGGTGTCACTACGCACTTTTATTACCATTTCAATTAACCCTTAAAATAACTAGGTGACCATTATCCCCTTTTGCAGTTGAGAATACTATGGTTATGAGCTTAGGTATCTTGTCTGCAATCACACACAGAGTAATTCAGTCACAAAAGAGACTAATTCAAACTAGTTCTGTCAAACACAAAATATGACCTCTTAGTTATTATAAGTTTTTAGATAGGTCACCTTGTCATAGCAGCCAGTTTTTTTGTTTATGACCAAGAGAATATCAAAATAATTCAAGTCGTTTTATTTCTTAGTGGAATGGTTAGATTTTCCTTATTTTCTAGAGCACAAATTTAGTAGTTATAGAACTTTCACATAAATTCAGCACTTGGTACCCTCACTCTGCCATAGAGCACACAGTTCCAAGTAGCTAAATGGTGAATATAAATGAAAAGACTATTTCACTTATTTCCCTCATTTAGATTTTTGATGAAATAAATAAGCCATTGGCAGAGGGTAATGGATTACAGCGTTCACGTTCAAATTTTCCTCTGTCATTATAGTCAATAGACTGTTCAGTTTTGTTTTTTCAAATCATTTTTACATAATAAACCTTTGATTATAATATTAGCTGTCCGACAGCTATATAAAAATTAAAAAGGATAAATAACAAAATCGGATTTACTGGAAGCTGATCCAGTAACAATTGGAAAGTAGTTGTTTTCAGTTACAAAACCTATATTTTTTGGTCACATACATTTATTTTAAATTCCTCATTAAAAAGCAAGATATGTAGAAACTTTCTCTATTCTCTACTTCTGAACTTCAGTTCGGCCTCATTCACCTTTAATCTCTTATTCTCCACTTAAACTGAAAAACTTTGCATTTAATCACAGATCACCTGATTGTGACATGGGTCTTAACTCTTTCTGGCTGACCATTTCTGCACTGTGAACTGGACCTGCTCTCTCTTCCCCCACCCCAACTTTTTTTCCTGAAGCTGCTCACAATATCCCTGGACATTTCTACAGCACTGTAGAATGAGTATATTTCAGTCTCTGCTCTTCAAATCCATGCAACTGTTTTTTTCAGTTTGTTTTCACTCTGCATTTCAGTGGGAAATGTTTTAATTTGAACATATAATATTGCCTATATAATATCACAACCTTTTGCAGAGTGAAAGTTTTGGATTTTTCAGATTCCTCTGCTCTCAGCTGGGCAGAAATCGACAAGAACTGTCAGATATGCCCACTGGGAACTTCACCACCACACCAAAATTCAGACTCTTGTTCTTTTTCTTTTTCATTATTTTTATTTCTTTTACCCACCTTTTTCTAAATCTATTCTAAGGAAGAAACATTTGATCAGACTCAGAAATAAAATATTTACCCAACTTTAAGAGAATCAAGTATCAGAAAACACAAAGTTCCTACTTACACACCACTCCCACCGGCCTGCTTCCTTTCTCTTTGCTTCTCTGTGGCAGCTCCACAAGCCACAGCCAGAAACTCTGATATTTATAGGCCTGTTGTTTACCTCACCCCTCAGCTACAGTACAAAGTTCAGCGCTCACTCTTGCAGTGACCTTGCAAGCAGCGAATCCCTGAACCAATTATTGTCATTCACTTAAAAGAAAACAGCAAGTGCTGCCATGCATAAAGTGAGGAAAAGTTTATGGACTATTACTAATTTGTTCACTATCCTTCTTAGTCACCCCGTTATCTGAGACTTAATGGTACAGTCGGGGGCGGGAAGAAGGGCCAAGGGTAAGAGAGCCTCCAAGCCAGTTCTTTTCTAAACTAGAATAGGGGAAAAACATTTGCTGAGCCAGCGAGTTATGCTGTTGCTTTACAAAAAAGAAAACCATTTTTTTTTTGCTTTGCTGTGATAAGGTGCTAGCCTAATCCACACCATTTGAGCTTTATTGAAAATGTCAACTGCTATTTCAAATTATTCTAGTGTGCTGCTGTTACAGAACTATGTGGATTGTTTTCTTTGTTTAAAACTTGAATTGGTGTGGGATCTCACAGGACTACTGTTTTTTCTTTTTCGTTTAAGGAAAAGAAATAAGAAAATAGGCCTCTTATCTGAGGGAAACCAGGCCTCAATTTTGTCACAGAAGCCCTATGCCCTGGAAGACCTAAAAAATTGTTTAAGATCTAATGTAAAATCTTTACAAATATATGTAGCATACAAGTAAAATTTAGTGGTAGTAATCAGACTTAGGGAATAGAAATTTCAAAATGTACAAATAGGATGATACAACGTTCCTATTATTTCAGAAAGAAGTAAACTTTTTTAGTAATCCTTGCAAGTTGCCAAGTTCATGGTGGGTGAAGTAAGGAGCAATGTTAAGTGCTCTCATCCCTCAATAGTTAGTGGTAGTTTTCCAGTAAGCTTTGATTTTACTATCAATGCATTTTGTCCATACAGGCCTCTATTGATTGCTACGTACTGGATACTTCTGTTTTGGGTACAGAAAATACAAAAAGGCTCAGATGTTATCCTTCCCATGAAACTTCATATCAAAATAGAAAGAAGGTTGCCATTTGTCTGGGCGAGGTGGCTCACAACCATAATCCTAGCACTCTGGGAGGCTGAGGCGGGTGGATCATTTGAGCTCAGGAGTCCAAGACCAGCCAGAGCAAGAGCCAGACCCCATCTCTACTAAAAATAGAAAGAAATTAGCTGGACAATTAAAAATACATAGAAAATATTATTCGGGCATGGTGGCGCATGCCTGTAGTCCCAGCTACTCGGGAGGCTGAAGCAGGAGGATTGCTTGAGCCCAAGAGTTTGAGGTTGCTGTGAGCTAGGTTGATGCCATGGCACTCTAGCTGGGCAACAGAGAGAGACTTTGTTACAAAAAAAAAAAACAGAAAGTTGTCATTTGAAAGTCAAATTCTGTTTACTTACACTAAGTGGTAGGTATAGTCTTTTTGGATCCCAGATTCCTTTGAGAATCTAATTAAAATAATTTCTCCCCAGAAAAAATACACATATACATACTTACTTTTTAAAAGAATCTCATAAAAAATCTTTGTGCTGAGCAGATAGTCTCCCCTATAGTTCATTTATTTGGCAAATTTAAATAGTCACATTGGTCTATCTGCAGCAGGAAAGCATTTATTTCATTATCTCCTCCTTTCTTTACCTGTGGCTTAGCAGGTGCCTCCTGGGCCAAAAGGATTCCTTCCAGATGTGCAACTGGCTCCAAAGGAAAGTACCAAGGATTTTGTGTGTTCAGGCCAGTGCATTTCTAAAGTCCCCTGGTGGCAAAAGGAGAAGATGGGAGGGAGGGAGGGTTTGAAATGTTCACAGTGAACCTGGGACCAGTCAGCATTTTCAAGAAAGCAGAATTTTCAAGAAAACATTGATTGAGTATTATATCAAATTACATCAAATCAAACAAATGTTTGTTGAGTGCTTATGCTAGGCACAATGCTAAATTTTGTAACTACAGAGATTAAAAAATAAAAACAAAAAATCTGTATCTCTTGTTCTTAAGGGCCTCAAAATCTAATAAGGTAAACAGACAAGTAAGCTGAGAAAACAGACCATAAGGTGACTTCATATCATATCAACTGTGGTCATGTCTAGGTTGTCTGTAAGTACAAAGTTCTTTTGGAAATTGGAAATGAAAAAGGAGCATTGAACCCAGCATAGAGATAGGGTCAGTATGATAAGGTTAGCACTTTCAAGCAAATTCAATAGGCACTATCTTGGTTTTTACGTTCCACCTACCAAGCACCCAGCAAACCTGACCACAGCGCTGTCTAGCCAATTAGTTTGATAGTTTCAATCTTTGTGAATGATTAAAATCTCCTTACAGATCATTTCAGCCACTACCACACAAACATTAGGATTACTGTGAGTAAATAGTTCACTATCAAATTTAACTTTATCCTAATGATCTCATCTCTTACAACTTCTAACTCTGGAGCCAGGACTTAGAGCCTTCAAACTGTCTCATTCTTTCGTGCCCTTATCATTTGTCCCCAGAATGTTTATGCATGTATGTAATCAATGTTTTTAATAAGCATTCTGACCTTTTTATGAGTAATAGGTGATTTCTTTGGAGAATAGAAACCTGAGAATCTGTGAGTCCATGATACATTTAAAAGAGAGAAGGGCTATGAACTGTGATTTTATAAATCACAGTTTATTAGCTAAGGCAGATATTAATAATATGACATTGATTCATTAATTAATATTTATAAAACAGCGATGTCTGAAAACATTAGAAAGTGAAAGAGTATTATTACTTTTTGAAGCTCCTAATAAATATGAAACCTTTTGGTTTGTTAGGTGTTGTTTTACATACAAAGGGAAAGGAAGATTTTCCCAGAATTTTTGGGAAATAGAGCTTTTTGACCTAAATTATCTTTTCATCCTCTTGCATGTATAAAAAGATGACCTAGAGGTCTTCATATGAATGGTATCAAATACAATATTGTTTGAGCATCCATATTGAAAGCCACTAAATATGTAAGGGATGCTTAGGAAAAAGCAAGCTGTTTTTAAGATGAACAAAATAAATAAAAGCAATGGTCAAAGGAAGGCATGGGAATAGCAGCTTGGATTAGATAAGGCCTAATTTAATTGATCCTTTGAGATTCATATCAGACTGAAATATGCTTTGAAGGGAGCTTCTCTTTAAGCTCACAAATTTACAGATCTGAGAACTGTTTGATGTATCAAACACAAATGCAATTAAGGGAGTGACTACAAACAGTGCCAATTTTCACATGGGACTGAGTACATTCAGACAATAACAAACATCGGAAGAATTTTTGCTTGAAAAAGAATAATATTAAAAAAACTTGTCAAAACCAGAGCTACTGCCTGCCACTCCTCCTGGGACAGTGTCAGCATGAACATGTGAGAAACACGTAGGGGTATCAAGCACCCCCAAAACAGCACTAGTTCCTTGAATTAGTGAAACACCCACATTTATGGAGTATGCCATTTAGAGTTTTAACCTACAGCAAAACAGAGGTGTTTATGTCAATATTTTAACACATTTGTGAATTGGTGAAAATATTCTGACAGTTTTAAAAAAGCGTAGTTGTTAGTTTTTTTTAAACAAGGCAGTTAATGTTAATTGTTATGTTAATCAGGTTCTCATGGCCTGCATGCTAACTTCTACCAGCCAGAAGATTTCACAATGACTCAGTGGCCAATTAGCAATGTTCAATTGCAGGGTTTATTGCAAGAGACTCACAGGCACACAATCAAGCAAACAAACATTCACAATACAATTATTGAAGGCAGTAATTAGGAGGGTAATGAACCACAGAATCAGAGAAACTTCCAGACAATTCCAGTGGGTCTGGAAGTTTGTCTGAGTCCTCAAAGTTTTCATGAGCAGCAATTCTAAAGGAGCCTCGAACATTGTCAGCTCCTTGCTGTTTTTGTGATTCTCCACAGATGCTTCCATTATTGTTATCTGAGCCACCTTCTGGCTCCATTTTCTATTGGTTCATTCCAGGCTCAGGTGGTACTAGGCCACAGTAGGTGTTATCTCATCACCTTAGTCTATTATAAATGTGTTTATCACTTTGAAGAAAAACAACTTTACTGCGAGCTCAATGCTCAGTCTATTACAAGTATGTTTATCACTTTGAAGAAAACCATTTTACTATGACCTCGATGCTCAGTCTAGTATATATAAGTTTATCAAATGAGGAGTAAACTTCACTATGGCCTTAATGCCACTCAACATGAGTGACTCCATTTGGAGACATTAAGATCACAAATTATTATGTATCAATGTTAATAATTTTTAAAACATTGCTTGAAAAAACAATGTTTCAGCTAATTTTGAAAGTATTCTAATTAACATTGAATATTTAACATGATGACATTTTAAGAATCATATACTCTTAAAAAATGATGTTCTATTAACTTATTTTTAGCTTGTCTTTTTAAAATATTAATATAAGAGTTTCTTGGTTGTTTTTAAGCCTTGAAGACTTTTTTTTAATGTATTAAGGCAAGTGTCCACCTGACAGTTTGTAACTGACATTGGAGAATAACACATAGCTGTTATGTTTTGAGAGGGGTTAAGGAAATTTTTGAGTCAACTGTAGCCCACATTAGACAGACATAGTGTGAGAAAGAATATCTTTAATCATACCATCTGCCCTGTACTGTAGGTAGGTTGGGTCTGTCACCAAACCCAAATGGGGTCCAGCCTAGGTCCAATTGCTCTCCACATACAAAGCCAATTACTAAGACAACAAGTATTGCCAGAGAAGAAATAATGTTTATTGCAATTGACATCAGCTGGGAGAAGGCAGCTTTTTCTCAAATCCTTCTCCCTAACGGAGTAAGGGCAAGGGCTTTTATAGCAGGTTGTGGAATGCAGGGCAGGTTGCCTGGGGTTTGATATCAAGGGGTCTGCAGGTGGTCTGATTCAAGAGTTAGCTGTTGGCCAGGTGCTGTGGCTAATGCCTGTAATCCTAGCACTCTGGGAGGCCAAGGCAAGAGGATTGCTTGAGGTCAGCAGTTCAAGACCAGCTTGAGCAAGAGCAAGATCCCCCATCTCTACTAAAAATAAAAACAAATTAGCTAGACAACTAAAAAGATATATAGAAAAAATTAGCCGGGCATGGTGGCGCATGCCTGTAGTCCCAGCTACTCAGGAGGCTGAGGCAGAAGGATTGCTTGAGCCCAGGAGTTTGAGGTTGCTGTGAGCTAGGCTGATGACATGGCACTCTAGTCCGGGCAACAGAGCCAGACTCTGTCTCAAAACAAACAAAACAACAACAAAAAAGAGTTAGCTGTTGGTGATGGATGGTAAGTGGTCAGGATGTCCTGTGGAGAAGTTAGTTAAGTGAGAAGACCATAATGTTCTGCTCTTTAGGCTTGACTGATCTTAAAGTCTGATGTATTGAGATGAGAACAAAAAATTACCTAGGGAAGAGGTCATTTTGCAAGGCTGATTACAGAGGTCATTTTGAGGTCCCCGACCTGATGGAAGAAGCAAATTCATGGCATAGTTAACCAGGACTCCAAATAAATGTCTGACTTCAATCTAGGAGTTTTTCTGTAGTCCTAATGATGTTTGGAAAACTGTTTTCATAAAAAGAATATTTCTGGCAAGTCTGGCAGTTATTTTTTATTATAACAACATTAATTAATCCTTATTTTATTGTTCAAATTGATATTTAGAGGGAATTTTATGGAATTTCTTTCCAAGTGTCCCATTTAGTTTTCCCCAAATCTACAATGAAGTACAAGACTTGTTCCTATTCTTGTTTTATCTGATAAATGACACTCACCCATTATATTTTTTCTATACAAGTGAATTGGCAAGCCAAACAGGTGCGGATTCCTGAAGATAGGTCTAACTGTGGATTGTCTCTGACTCAAAGTTTCAGGAGATACTTTAATCAACGCCTATAGAGCTAAAATTTGAATCAGAAGTTGAAGTTTGTAAAAGCCCAAATAGGTAAACAAACCAAGAAAAGCCAGTGTCAGATTTCAAAAAGCCAAATATGGAACTGGTCAAAAAGATCAGGAGGTTGACATCAAAAAGTAATTTGGAAGCCATGCCTGGTCAAACACCTGGACAAGCATTGTTAACAGCAATTGGGTCTTACATGTTCAGTGGGGCAGGGTGAAAAAGGCCAGTCAGGTTCTGCTGGACAAGCACTGGGAACATGTAACAGCTGTTCTCCAGGCAGGTACTGTTCTAATCACAATAGTGAAGATTCATGAGTAGTTTGATACAAAATATTGATTCTTAGTAAATATTTGGTGAAGAAGTAGATAAATGGATGAAGAATTTTTCCATGAGACTTCAGAAGTGAGAAGTCTGAATTCTGGAGTTATGAAATTCCATTGAAATTCCTCCTAAACTCCTTATAACCCAAAGAGTGAGCACAACCTAATAAAATAAATCATTTGCTAGTTTCTATCTTAAAATTATTTTTATCTTGGACACTTGCCATGGTCAGAGCTGTTATATTGCCAATGAAGCTCAAGTGAGTATATATTTCTTTCCATATACATGGAAAACACAGATCTCTCTGATAAATTGTTTCTCAAAACAAATAATGCCTTAGACCAACTGCCAGAAATCATTTATGCCCATTTTTCTTAAAACTTATAAATCTATTTGTTATGTGTTTAATATGCTATCTATCCAGTTTGAAAAGAGGCAAGGTTTAAATAGTTGAAACATTTTTCCATAACTATTCCTGTCATCTTTGATAAATGGATATTTCAAAACAATCTACATTAATTTTCTGGTAGTCTTAATTTTCCTCTTCATTTTACATGTGTATATATTACTGAAGAGTCTTCCAGGACTTATGTTGATGATTTCTCAAATCTTAAGAATTTTTTTATAGAAACTTAAGGCAAATCTTAAGAGCTTTCTGTTAGAATTACAAATTAGATGTAATACATAATTTTGGACTAAGTGGCTTTACATAATGTTCATTAAAAATAATTCAACTTTTCAAAAAAACAAATATGGTCTTAACTTGTATTCCCAACTGGTAGAAAAGGAGATACTGGATATAAATAAATGTGATCATTCTCTACATACTGTTCCGCAACTACTTTTTTTTTTTTTTTGAGACAGAGTCTCGCTTTGTTGCCCAGGCTAGAGTGAGTGCCGTGACGTCAGCCTAGCTCACAGCAACCTCAAACTCCTGGGCTCAAGCAATCCTGCTGCCTCAGCCTCCCAAGTAGCTGGGACTACAGGCATGCGCCACCATGCCCGGCTAATTTTTTCTATATATATTAGTTGGCCAATTAATTTCTTTCTATTTATAGTAGAGACAGGGTCTCGCTCTTGCTCAGGCTGGTTTCGAACTCCTGACCTCGAGCAATCCGCCTGCCACAGCCTCCCAGAGTGCTAGGATTACGGGCGTGAGCCACCGCGCCCGGCCTGCAACTACTTTTAATTTAACAATACATCATGGGCATCTTTCTAAGTCACAGACATCTTTCTATGGCAATGTGTACAGAGTTATCTCATTCTTTCTAAAAAATGTACATTATTTAATTCCATGAATGTCCCATAATGTGTAATCCCTTTTTAAGGTACATATAAGTTGTTTTTAGTTTTCAAAATTTAAGTTGCCATACTTATACCTATATCTTGAATAATAAACCATTTCTGCTTGAAGTAAAATTGGTCAAAGGGAATGCAAATTTCAAATTTTAATTTTTATTACCAAATTGCCCTTCAAACTGTACAGAATTATATTTCCATCTGCAAATACATGACAGTACTTGTTTCCTGCTCAAATTGTTTAATTTGAGTTTATTTCATTATTTGTAAGTTTATTAACTGTATCAGTTTGCTTTTAAAGCTTCTATAACAAAATACCATAGACTTGGTGGCTTACCCAACAGAAATTTATTTTCTAACAATTCTGGAGGCTAGCTATCTAAGATCAAGGTGTCAGCACCATTAGTTTTTTCTGAAGCCTTTCTTCTTGGATTATTGATAGTGGTCCTCTCCCTGAATCTTCACAAGGTCCTCCTCCATGTGTGTTTGTATCCTAATCTCCTCTTCTTATAAAGATACCAGTCATATTGGATTAGGCCTACCCAGATGACCTCATTTTACTTAATTACTTCTTTAAAGACCCTGTCTCCAAATATAGTCTGAGGCATGGGGTTAAGACTCCAACATATATATTTGGGGGACACAATTCAGGCCATAACATTAATCATTTGTATTACCTCTTCTGTGATATGCCAGTTCATGTCCTTTGGCCATTTTCCTCTTAATTGGCTCACCTTTTCTAATGATTGCAAACATTTGTATATAAGGAAAATCACGCTTTCTTAGTATGCTCTTCTTTGCTGTTTTATGTATCAACTTACAAAAAGTGCATCTTTTAAATTCTGGTTTGTTAGCAATATGAGCCTAAGTACAGAAAGGACTTTATTTTCTTTATGCCCTTAAAATACCAGAAAGAAACCCCCAATTTTTCTAGGGGGTTTTAGACTAGTTTTGCTACAAGTTAGTTTCAATGCAATGCTGGTAGCATGGAGATATCCTGCTATTAAATATGTAAAACCAGCACTCATATTTAGGTCTAGGTTTTTCTCTTTTATTACCCCATGATAATAGTACTGATGCAAGCAGTTATTAAAATGGCTACTCTAAAAAGAAATAAAGGAAAATATAGCAGTTGTTCATGAAACCAGCTGTCTTTTTAGGCAAGCAAATAAATCATCTATATGGTTCAGTTTGAAGGGCATGAAAATAACTTCCTCTGTGTGCCTATGTCCTTCCAATAAAATCTTTCTTGTTTCCCAGAAGCCTGGAATAAAACAAATGGTTATGTGAGAGAAAAAGGTGTCATTAGCACAGGTACTCAGTGTTGGAACAAGGTCAGGGGCCTAAGGAAATGAGGCCTGGGAGAATCAAATGATGAAACTTAGGACTTAAAGCTATGGATGATATATGCAGTCTCATTGGCATCATCAGATATTACTTATGATGTGTGCAACTGTGTGATATTTGTTCACCAATAAGACACATGGTCCCTGGACCTGCAGGAATCACCTCTTGATGAAGGGAACAAATTAGGTAGAGAATGTTTCCAGCCTGGAGCACTGGTCCTTCTGGAGGACAGAGAGTAAACAGGAGACAAATGACTTGGCAGTTCTCTCTGGAAAAAAAACTGTATTACCCTCTCTTCCAGTTTCAAAACTATATGACATTCTGGTTTGTGTACTTCTATTGGAGAAAAAAAAAAAAAAGAAGAAAATTTAAAATTAAAAAAAAACTATATGACAGAGAGTCTATGGTTTCTCATACCTCAGAAAGCTAGAATCACAAACTGTCAGAGAAAAGGGAGATCACCCCTGTTGGTGACAAATAAGTGAGCTGAGGCCATGTTAGATAAAGTGACTTCTCTGCTTGGGGAAGATGGGAGAGGAAGGAAGGAGCAGATCACGGTGGAAAAAGGAGCATGTTAGCTACTTGAAATTCCATTAGTAATCCATCAGTAATATACAATTAAAACTAATGATATACTCATTTTCCCTTTTTAACTAAAATACAGGTTGTTTAAGACATCTGGTTTGGTTTTGGTTTTAAGGTGTTCCATGTTTATGTAACTTAAAAACATAAATATTCAAACAAAGCCACTAAAATTAAAACACTTTCCTTGATTAGGGAATTAATGGAAAAAAATGAACAAATGTTCTCTTTGTAAAATGACTCCATAGTCATTTAATAGTTACCTATTAAAACAAATTTTGACCTTGTAGTGCACAGCTTAATCCTGAATACATATTTGTGCAGGATTACCTAATCATCAAGGCACATATTCTAACCTTTCCAAGAAGCATAAATGCGTGTGTGTGCGTGTGTGTGTATGCATGCATGTGTGTGTGTATATGCATGCATGTGTGCGTGCACTTGTACTGGAACCCTGGACACCGGCCCATGACTCCAGAGTGAGAGTAAACAGAAGATAAGCACCTAAAAAAAGACTGAGAAGATATACTCAGAATTGATAGTGGTTCTACTTTAGTGTAAGGATGAGTTTTAGTTCTTCTTTGTGCTTCTAGGTTTTTTTCTTTTTTTTAAGAAAGTCTAGAATAATAATGACTATCATTTAGTGAATGTTTACTATATGCCAGTCACTATTCTTTCATAGATAATAGCACATTTAATCCTCACAACAGCCATTACCCTTGTTTTATAGATGAGAAAATGAGTGCAGAGCTGTTAAGTAACTTCCTTGATATTTCAATGGAGTTAGAAAGTAGAGGAGCTGGTATTCAAACTCAGCAGTTCCAGAGTTCAAGAGTTTAACTGCTATAATAAACACAAATTTATTTTTCTTCTTAAATATGTATATGCATGTGTATATAATATATACATATATATTTTCTTAAGGCCAGGCACATGCATGCCGAGGCTTGGTACATTTGAATAAATGCATAGCACCTAAAGTTGAATTCCATTTTTTGCTTGCTGGAGAATCATCATTATAACAATTTTTCAATAGACTTCATTTACTAGGCTTTTTCAATTGGGCAAAGAAAAATCTTGTGCAAGTAAGAAGGCAGCTCTGAAAGCCTCTCCTACTATTTGGCTGGCAGCAGATTAAGGACAGGAATGCATTCAGATTCCTACTTGGAACCAAAAATCCAGATTGATTTCAGATGGTCACACTGTACAATTATGGAAATGCAGATTTGAAGTCCTTTTAGTCAAACTTAATCCAGGAGGCAATTTCAAAACCACTTCTACCATCTTATAAATTCCAATGGAAAACATCTTTCTATGTTTCTTTAGTGCACTGATAGTTAGGGTCATCACATCCTCTTAAATGTTACAGTCTTTCACTATTGGGGCTAAAAACTAGTGATAAGTAATGTGCCAATAATATTCCAAAGGTGCTGAGTTATACAAATACTGCTGTAAAACTAAGTTTTCCCACAATGCTTAGCCTAGTTCTATGCATATAAGTTGACTCAATAAACAAAGAGTTATTTGTTTAAGAACTTTGGAACTGCTGAAGCCTTTGAAAGGTTGTTTTCTCACATTTCTTGTTTTACTATGGGATCAGAGCAACAACCTAGGTGGGAGGGAACATGCAGATTGAAGGAACTGAGCAAAGCCTGTGTAGCTGGAACCCAGGGGAAGCGAGGGATCGGGCACATGCACAGAGGCCACACCATGCCAGGCCATGTAGACTGTGCAGGAGTTTGTGTCTAACATGATCAGATTTGTATTTTAAAAGATCCCTTTGGTGCACTGTAAGGAATGGATTGGAAGTCAGTGAGAGAAGCTGTGTGTATCATAGTCCAGAAAACCTCAGAAGGCCAATTTCTGCCTTTTCAATCATCAGCTCCCTTCTTCAAGGTGCCTAATTTTTAAAGGGAACCTAGAGGAGCCATTTAGGCACTTGGTTAGAATAGTCTGAGGTCAAACTCAATTTAAAAGTATTGCTCTAAGGTTTTTGCCAGATTCATATTTACCCTCCTAACTTTCAAAGGAATCTCGAAACTCATGCTTTGCCATCTTGGTGAACATAATTATGTATTACAATTGGTTTGTTGTCCTGAGAAATGGAAGCCATATTTTGTCTAAAACAATGCAATTTAGGATCACTATGAAAAGAAAGTGACTGATATAAGGAAGAGTCAAGAGTCTTAAGATTGTGTTTGTCTTGGAGAAGGATGTTTAAATTAAGGAATTTGTACGTGGTGTGACAGCCTGGGGGAAAACAGATGCATGACTGGCTTTCTAGAGAAACAGTTCTCAGCAGGCTCCCACCTTCCTGGGCTTCCACTGGCAGTGCCCAGACACGCCCCTCAGGCCTGGTGCCAGGTAATCACATATTTTGATGAAAGTAAACACAGTGTTCCTTAGAGCTGAACACTTCATTCAAAATCGTATTTGCATTTGCTCTGATAAAAGCTTGAAGTTTTCTTTGCTTGGTCTTAGTCCAAGGGTGAGGTTTTATGGAAATTCCGAGAAGAAATTTACACCTAGCAATTACAGGCTTATAGAGAAGGAAAAAAATACGACCCCCATCCCTCACCCCCCACGCTTTTTTTTTTTTTTTTTGACTGGAGAAAGCTCCAGGAAGTGATCTTGCAATCAATTTCTCTGGCATACTTGAGCCCCTGGAGGATGCATATTGGCCATTTTGTACTCACACAAAGAATATCATTTAGTCCAATACTGACACCAGGTAAACTGAATCTATATAAGATAAGAGTTGCCTAGCAGCAAAACTGTATCCTTTCACTTAGTCATTTATTTGTTTACAAATAAGTGAGCATTGATTAAGCAGCCACACTGTGCTAAATGTTGGGGACTACAGCGTCTTTGATTTCATTAAATTGCCACCAGAGTAAATGTCTAATGAGCTCTGAGCTCTAGGTCCCCAGAAATGGAGGCTATGCCCCAGACCTTAGTCTAAGCAATCAGGTTAGAATTGGCATAGACCAAGTTTTCACAGCACTTTGAAAAGATAGGTCTTCCCTGGGTCTAGGCGATCTTCCCATCGGAGGAACTCCCAGGGTGTGGGGACCTCTGACTTTTAGTGCCACTCTCCGTTTTGCTATAAGAACACTTGGAGTCAGCCCTCAAGATGCAGACTGCATTTGTCCCGGAAGTATTACTGTCCCTTTACGTGCCTAGAGAGTCCCATTAATGAGCACAGTGCCAACTACCTAGTACCAGAGGCTCTGGCCCATCTTGAAAATGTATCTGTGTTTGTGTCTACATACATACTTATCTGTCTATCACCTTCATATAATATCCCTGTGACAATAGGAAAGACCGAAGCTGTTCTTGTTTCTGGAGAAGAGAATTGGATGTGATAGGTTGGAGGGAGACTTTGCTCTGTGTACCTTTGTTCTTGTTTGTATTTCTTAATAGTACATCTCCTTTCCAGCTTTAGCCCATTTCTCTGCTCTCTTCACAGCAAAGCATCTGAAGTTTTTGTCCTTATGACTCCATTCTCTGTCTGTGTTTATCTAGGTTACTAATGGCTTTCATGGTTGTTAAATCCAGTGGATTACTTTTCTGTCTTCTTGTGGTCACTCATGGGATCTGACACAGTAAACTCATTTTTAGAATATTTACAAAATGCCAAGGATTACGATTTTCTAAGCACTCTACACATATTAACTTGTACATGCAGCCCCATGAGTAGTTATACTGCCAAAACCTGAGGAACAAGGTTTAAATAATGTACCTGAACTCACATGGCTAGTAAGTGGGGGAGGTGGCTCCAAAGTCCTAGCTCTTAACTGCTACACAGTATTATAATTCAGACTTTAACTTACATGTCATCTCCTCAAAGAGGCTTTCCTTTACTCGCTTCTAAAATAGTCATCCAGTTAGTCTATCACCTCATCTTACTTCAATCCATGGCACAGCCATACCACAATTGGACTTTCTGGGACTTACTTATGTATTTGCTTATTATGTCTTTCCCACTAAAATCAGGGATTATGGCTGTATTATTTACTCTATCCTTTCAATATATAAGAAAGTGTCTGGCACATGGCAGACATTCAATAAATATTTTTGAATTAATGTTACTAACTTTTACTATTATAGAAAGCATTATCACAAATTTATCAAAAGCACATATTTTAAGGCAAATTGATGTCACATCTTATTATATGATCTTTGGAAAAATTACCTCTTTATGTCTCCATTTTTACTCCAATTCTTCTCCATTCCATTATCTTCTTACTCAGAAAGTAAGCATAAGAATTAGATAATGTTTATAAGGCTCTCATATTTACAAAGAAGTGTTTAGTATGTGTTAACTATATTATAGAAAATAAAAAAGACCTAGTGATATTTAGCCTTAACTATACCCCTCCAAATTTACTTTTATTTTTCACCCAGAGGCTTACACTCATTTATATATTATTGTAATTCATGTGTACATAATAAGAAAATTGTTATTGAGCACTTACTATATGCCATTTACCATTCAAGCACTTTTACATTTATTGATTTATTTTCTCTATCAGTCACATGAGAAAGGTATATTACTCCACCCATTTTTATAGATGAGAAAAATTGAAGCATAAGGGGTTGAGTAATTGAGCCATAGTCATACAACGAGTAAGTTGGCTCAAACTTGGCAGTTTTACTCTACAGTCTTTGTTATTAATCACTACTTTAATGGGCTTCTCCATATTTTGGTTAACTTTTTTAAAAAACTTAATATTTATTGATGACATTATCTTCATATTTCAACAGATTCCAAATGATTATCACTTTCGAGAAATATATTATCCAACCATGAAGACAGCATGTATTTTTTAATCCATTCCTCTGTCAATAAATATAAATTATTTTATTTGATCTTCAAAATAATGCCCTGAGGTCAGTATTTTTAGCCCCACTTTAGAGCTATAGACATCCCAGAGCAGAAGTTTCAGTGAGTCTCACAATGTCACACAGCAAGTGTCAGAGCCAGGTCTTTAAAATCCAGTCCTAGTACTGACCCTAGGGCAAGAGTTGCTAACTACCTGCATTCATGGACAATTGCATTGTCCATAATAAGTAGGCATATTATTGTCAGTTTTGAATTAGCAACTAGTAGTAGGAATTTGATATTTCAAGTATAAGCATTTCTTATATTAACCCTAAAAATTTCCTCAACCTAAATCAAGTTCACGTGGTAGTATTCTAGAGGATCAAAGTTTTCTTCTTTTGTTTCTGGATAGACTTAAAAGAGTTTAGCCAACTTGAAACCAGAATGGTCTTCACAGTGACATAGTGGGAGGAATCCTATTTGAGGGTAATGGGTCAATAAGAAACCTAGAATTATAATTAGGTCTACAGAGTAAAGGAAGCTAAAAATCTGGAGTGATCACTCAAAATAAAAGTGGAAGCCCAATCAATGGAATGAAAATGAAAAAGTAGCAGGAGCAAATATTTGACACTTTCTGAGAACTTTTTAAATTAAAACAACAGTTATTCATTCAGATTTTGGGTTTACATGTAGCCCAACATTGAGGCCCCAGGAACTGTGTTGCATGGGGTTATAACTTACTTCCCAGAGGAAAAAGTACCAAGCACAGCAAGAAAAAAAGCAGATTGAGAGTGGGACTGTGGAAGGGAGAATCTAAGAAGACCTCCAATGATCCCTTCCTCCATATGGACATGGTATCCATGTCCATATGTAATCACTTCTCTTTGAGCATGAAACAGAATGACTCACTTCTAAGGCATAAAATATGGCAACATAATGAGATGTCACTTCTGAGGCTCTGATTTCCATCTTTCTTCCCTCTTTCCACTTGCTCACTGGCTCTGAGGGAAGCCAGCTACTGTACTGTGAGCTTCCCTATGAAGAAGTCCATATGCCGAAGAACTGAGAAAAGCCTTCAGGAGGCCAGCACCAGCCAAAAAAATTCTGTCAACAACCATGTGAACCAGTGTAGAACTAGATCCTGCCTCCACCCAACCTTCAGATGAGACTGTAGCCCTGCTGCCATTTTGACTGAAGCCTTACAAGAGACCTTGAGGCAGACCCACTTCATCTAAGCTGCTTCCAGATTACTGACCCCAGAAACTGTTAATAATAAATGTTTATTGTTTTAAGCAGCTAAGTTCTGGGGTTGTTAGGCAGCAACAGATAATTAATACATAAACTGTACCAAAAATGAAGTCCCCGTTATCTGAAATTCATTGATTTATTCATTCACTTAACACTTATGTACTGAGCATTACTAAGCTAAAAGAAAAGCTCCATGTCTTCTAGGAATTTATTCTAAACAAGTCTACAAACATCTCTTATAGAAAAGGCAATAGTATTGAAGGTCCAGTCAGGGAAAGAATTCTAGAAGAGGTAAACCAAGTTCATGGCCGGTTTTGTTGGATAGATGGTATTCAACAGGTAAGCAGAGAAGCGGGCGGGAAGAGGAGAAGGGTGAAATGATGGTGGCAGGCAGGAAGCAGGGCTAGACCTCTGAGAGTCTACAACTTGAGAAAAAAGGTGTGAGTAAAAACCACAGGAGAGAAAGAGCAAGGCTCATTCAAAGTTTCCTTTCTGACCAGTCACCACCAGCATCAGGAACTCTGTGGAGAAAGAGGCCATCCTCTGCCTGGCCCTAATACTGTGCATATAACTTATTAATCTTATCAGAGATAATGGCACAGAAGATGGAATTTCTTCCATTTGGTTTATTGTACCATCTCTCTGAGGCCATTGTTATACTACTCCAGTGTTCCGAAGCCTGAGTGAACCATACTGAAAATGAGGAGAAAACAAAACAAAACAAAAAGGCATTTTTAGATGCAACATCTTAGGGATTTATATCTCATCAATTGGACTCTAGAAATTTAGCTAAAATGTTGCATTCATCTCATGAAATATGAGAAGGGAGAAATTTTTGAGTCACAAATGCAAAACACCACTGGAAAATATGATGACAGAATAATGTTGTTACACAACAATCATACATCTGTGTAATTAGCATCAGACCTTTCCATGGCTCTTTTTGGAGTATTTGGAAAAGTCTTACAGGGTTTCCTCTGAAAATATTCTTCATTCCAGAAATGAAGCATTTGAAGAGAAGAAATAAGATACTCTCAAACTTCTATTAATGTTTTTATCACTATTATCAATTTTTAATGTCTTGTGTTATTTAAGTTTGATATTTCTATGATGGAGGTTGTTATGGACTAAATTGTTTCCCTTCTAAAATTCATATGTTGAAATTCTAATCCCTCGTACCTCAGAATGTGACTGTATTTGGAAATAGGGACTTTAAAGAAGTAATTAAGGTAAAATGAGGTCATAGGGATGGGCCCTTATCCAATGTGACTGGTGTCCTTATAAGAAGAGGAGATTAAGATACAGACACATACAAAGGAATCATGTGAAGACACAGAGAGAAAATGATCATCTATTGGCCAAGGAGAGAGGCCTTCAGAAGACACCAACCCTGACAGACACCTTGATCTTGGACTTCTAGCTTCTAGACCTGTGAGAAAATAAATTGGTATTGTTTAAACTACCCAATCTGTGGTGCTTTGTTATGGTAGTTCTAGCAAACTAATACAGAGGTCTTTATAGTTTCACAAACAGAAAAAAAACCACACCTCTCACCATTCACAAAAAACCAACTCACAATGGATTTAAACCAAAGGCATGAAACCATAAGGATTCTGGAAGAAAATGTTGGAAAAACTCATAGACACCAGCCTAAGCAAAGAATTTATGAAGCAGACCCCAAAAGCAATCACAGCAACAACAAAAATAAATAAATAAATTGAACCTGATCAAATTAAAAAGCTTCTACACTGCCAAGGAAACAATCATTAGAGCGAATAGACAACCCACAGAATGGGAGAAAATATTTGCATGCTATATATCCGATAAAGGGCTGATAACTATTAATAGAATCTATTTAAAGCTCAAGCAAATCAGCAAGATAAAAAGTCAAACAACCCCATTAAAGAGTAGGCAAAAGACATCAATAGAAACTTTTCAAAACACAATAGAATAATGGCCAGCAAACATATGAAATAATACTCAACATCTCTAATTGTCAGGGAAATGCAGATTAAAACCAAAATGCGATATCACTTAACTCCAGTGAGAATGGCTTTTGTCAAAAATTCCCAAAATAACCAATGTTAGTGTGGATGTGGAAGACAGGAACACTCATACACTGCTGGTGGGACTGCAAACTAGTACAACCTCTATGGAAAGAAGTATGAAGATACCTCAAAGAACTAAAAGTAGAACTACCATTTGATCCAGTAGTCCCAGTACTGGGTATTTACCCAAAAGAAAAAAAGATGTTCTATAAAAAAGACACCTACACTCAAATGTTTATAGCAGCACAATTCACAATTGCAAAGATGTGGCAACAAACCAAGTGCTTATCAATACACAAGTGGATTGATAAAATTTAGTATATGTATACCTAATGGGTACTGTGCCTGCTACCTGGGAGATGGGCACACTTGTGACTTCGACTCAAGTGGTACAAGGGCAATTTATGTAACCAAAATGTCTGTACCCCCATAAGATTCTGAAATAAAAATAAAGAATTGCAGGCCGGGTGCGGTGGCTCACGCCTGTAATCCTAGCACTCTGAGAGGCCGCGGTGGGCGGATCGCTCAAGGTCAGGAGTTCAAAACCAGCCTGAGCAAGAGTGAGACCCCCGTCTCTACTAAAAATAGAAAGAAATTAATTGGCCAACTAAAAATATATAGAAAAAATTAGCCGGGCAT
This sequence comes from Mirza zaza, assembly GCA_008750895.1. Lineage (NCBI taxonomy): Eukaryota > Metazoa > Chordata > Mammalia > Primates > Cheirogaleidae > Mirza > Mirza zaza. The sequence goes on along the minus strand of VSMD01083079.1, from coordinate 47,233 downwards.
GGTGGCGCATGCCTGTAGTCCCAGCTATTCGGGAGGCTGAGGCAGGAGGATTGCTTGAGCCCAGGAGTTGGAGGTTGCTGTAAACTAGGCAGACACCATGGCACTCTAGCCCAGGCAACAGAGTGAGACTCTGTCTCAACAACAAAAAAAGATCTTTCTGTTAACAAAAGACATTCATTAGAGATAAGTTTTTAAATATACATAATCAAAATTTAAAAATTAAAATGATCTGTTATCCTTAACCAACTAATATTTCAGCTTATTGCCAATGGTTAATTTTTACAGATATATACTAATGGTCCAAAATATTCTAATGGATCAAGCCTCTTGGTGTAGAATTTCATGCAGTTTTAAGACTCTTGTATTTTTAGCAGCCTCCTTTTCATTGGGAAAACTTCCAAAGGCACAGATGGGGTTGAGAACTCATTTGAATTTGAGACATTGCCAGGCAGTAAAGGGAAAACAGAACTGTTTCTGCTGACTCTGCATCACAGCTGCCAGATGCTTTAGTTAACTTGTGGAAAGAGAAACAAAATGGAATTGCGAAATGAAATGCTTTGGAGACCACAAAATGGTGGTGGCAGAATTGAGGTTTGCTCCCCTGGTACTTTTAGTAACAGTTCTAAAGGTCATCTATACGCCAAGCCCATACGTCTGAGCTGAAGGGAGGCTGCCACCAGGTGGGATAAGCTGGTAGGAGGAAACGCCAATCAGAGTACCAAGGGTACTTGGAAGTCATGCCAGCAATGCCCACTACACTACCACTCCCACCAGAAAGCAACCTCCTTCACCTGCAGCTTTGTTCATTGAGCTTTCCTAAAAGACTCACAAGAAAATTTAAATCTTAAGTTCTTAGAATGAATAAGTTTAAAGTCTTCCCAAATCAGGTTTTTGGTTTTGTTTTTTTGACACAAGATCTCACTCGGTAGCCTAGGTTGGGGTATAATGGCTCAACCATAGCTCACTATAGCCTCAAACTCCTAGGCTCAAGTGATCCAACTGCCTCAGCCTCCTGAATACCTAGGACTACAGGCATGCGCCACCACGCCCAGCTAATTTTTAAATTTTTTGTAGAGACGGGTCTCACTATGTTGCCCAGACTGGACCATGTCTCAAACACGTGGCCTCAAGTGATCCTCCTGCCTCGGCCTCCCAAAAGTGCTGGAATAACAAGCATGAGCCACCATGCTCAGCCCCAAAGCAGGTTTTGTTGAGGGAAGGGGAACAACTTGAGAGAATACATGGCACATGTAGATAAAAGAGACACCAGCTCCAAAGGGCAAGACAAAGGAGAGGCTGGAGGGTGAAGCTTTAAGCCAGCTCAGTTAAGTCTTGTTTACCTCCAACTGTGCAAAGACCAGTCAAAGCTGTGCAGAGGGATGGGTGTCACAGGTAGTCAAGGTCGCTTACAAATACCTTGTAGGTATCATGAGTAAAAGCTACATCCAACAGGGCATCAGGATATCTCCCAAGTACATGCAGGGTAAGGCTATGTCCATATAGAAAACAACTGCTTTTATCCAGTGGCACTTTATGGAACAGACGTGGACTCTATAGAAAGACATGAGAGGAAGGATAGTGAGCTCCCTCCTGTCAGCAGCAATTCTTTCTTCCAGTATTTCCATTATCACATCAAATCAACTCAGCAAATATTTGCCAGGCATCCAGTATGAGCAGGATATGGCAGTAATGTAGATCTAACAAATAGAAGCTGCTACAGGAAGCTGAGAGCTCTTTTGTGCAGCAGCTATGTCAGAGAGCTTTGGCACTGGGAGCTGTGAGAAAACCAGTGACACGAAGATTTGGGGAGGAACCTGTACCCCTATATCCAAAGGATCAATTAGTGTGCACTCATATACTGAAAAAGGAGCACATGGTACCACAGGCTGGCCTAGTAGGGCTTTTCTGCCAAGTAACATTTTAAAAAAGACAAAGTTAAGAGTTTCTCAAGATAAACAATTTAGCATGGATGTTTGAATAACCCTGAGAAACAGATGTGACTGTTTATTTCTTAAGAGATAAATTTTGTGGAACAGTATGTTCAAGAAAATGAGCAAAGTATGCTTCAGTTGGTTATACATATTTCAATGTGTTTTTTTCCTGCTTACTTTTGGAGGCACAGAATGTTCTCAGCATAGACTTTATGCTATGAAGATGGCCCCAGTAGAATCCCTAAAATGACACGATTCCCAGAGTATTGCCTACAAGTATAGCTAAGCAATCCTACTCACTTTTTCAGTATGCCTGAAGACACGGGTTTTTTTTTTATTATTTCTTCATCTGAAGAATGTGCATTGTACTGGCCAGATGGATCATAATACCTCCCAAGCGTATAGTCTCCTTCTAAAGGAAACTACCAGCTAGAACCCTGTGGAGGAAAATCGATCCAGAACTTTGGTCCCAACTGCAGCTGTACATTCCAATCACTAGGGAACTTTTAAAACACGTCACTCGCCAGGCCTCACCCCTAGAGATTCTATTTCCAGCATTCTAATTAATCTTGATGGGGTCCAATTTTTAAGGCAACATAGAAGATTCTGTATTGCAACCAGAGTTGACAATCATTGCTCTCGACCATTCTATAAATTGGTGTGGTCAGGTTAAGTATGACTCCATCCTCCTTCCCCCCATGTATAATTAATTGGATTAATTAATTGAAGTGGCCTGTATCAGGATCTCTAAGACCATCCCCATATTCAGATGTTTACTAGTAGGATTCATGGGACTCTGCATATAGTTGGACTCATGGCTAAGATTTATCATAGTGATGCAACGAGGATACATAGATCATAATGGGAAAAGACACAGGCAGAACATAGAGAAATCCATGCACAGGCTTCCTGTGCTCCCTCCTGTGAGAGGATACATGTGAGTATGCTACTTTCTTCACTAATGAAAAATGCAATAACATATGTGCAATGATTCTGCCCAGGAAATCTCACTAAAGACTCAGCATTCAACATTTTTATTGAGAGCTGATCACATCCACTATCTGCCTACTACATGCAAAATTCTAGACTCCCAGAAGGAAAGCATGCTGACATAAATTGTTTGCACAAACAGCTTAGGCACAGTGAACCATCTTTATCAGTTTGGGAAATGGTGAGGACACCAAGACGCCAGCCAGGGGCCAACCTTGCAAGCAGGCCATTCTTCAGATAGCAGCCCATCTGCTATGTTAACATTCTGCCCATCAAAACAGAGATGATGATTATCAGATGATGATTATAGATTGACAAATTCTCTGGCAGGAATTTGACTTGAAAAATATGAAGAACCTCAGGTAGCTGATTGTGATCAGACACAAAGAGAAGCACAAATTAAGAGAATGGTTGAGCCACATGAATGGCAATGCTCTAGTGAAGGGAACAAACTCCAGTGGTGAGAATTCAACAAAATAACTTGGCTTTTAGAGCTCTGTTGTTATGCTTCCCAAATATTGTTCCTCTTCTTTCCCTGAACCCCATCACCCAAGTTAGTCCTAGTTTTCCATAAATGTTCTGTGTTCCTTAGAGCCATTTTTATCCTCTCTATAAATCTCAATCATTTTCTCCTTTCTGTAAATCTCAATCACTCAGCCAGGGTGAGATTTTATCCCCATGAACTAAAGGAGCTATTAAGCCTGCTCATTACATGATACTGATCCGGGACCACCCAAGACATAGGAGGGAAAGAGCAACCACTGACACCTCAAAGAAGAGAAAAAGAGGTGTGTGAGCCAGTTATCCAGAGTAGACCTCACAGAGCCACATCGTCCTGCTGCCTTCCACACCAATTGGATTTTGGCTGAATTGGGTAATAATGGGTATTTATAATAATTACCAAATAACTGAGTAATAAACTTTGCAGAAATGATTGAAAAGTTTTGGTGTTGGAGATCATATAGGTTTGGTCCCTATTGTTCCATAATACAAAGCAGATAATTGAGAATTGTACAAGAGTTCTTAGCTCTATGCAACTCATATTTTGGTCTCACTTATTATTTGGATGGACATAGCTATGGACTTCAAAGTCATTTTAAAGAGTGAAATAATCACATAATATTCAGTTCAGATGCTATGAAATGACAAGCTTTTAGGTTAAAAGATTAAATCCTTTCTCTATCAAAAGATCATTATTCATCTCCATTCTACAGCCCATTTTCCCAGTGCTAACACTTTCCATCACCATTACATATTCTTTCTACCATAGTTGTTGATTTAAATAAACAGTAGAATCTTAAAATAGGAAGATACATTACCAATCATCAGAAATTCAGATCTCTGCCTCTAAATTTGAGGAGCTGGAGCCTCTGCAAGATTTTAGACTCAATCAAGGCCTCACAGCTGGCTAGAGCCAGGATCAGAACTAGAACTCTAATTTTCTGACTCCCAGGGTAATTTATTACCACTCTAGACTCTTCATCTTGGTTTTTATCTGTGCAATTGAATCCCAGCTCCAAAACTGTGGATAACTAATGACTATCTTTGACATTTTTATCTTTTCCAAAGTCCATTGTCATTCCCAGAAAATATTAACATTCACAAGGCTGTGGATTTCTGATTGTGCAATAAATAAATAATACAGCATTTTCAAATATGCTAGTGTTTGCAGATAAAGATTGCATGTTTCTGAATAACAGCAAGCTAAACTTTTCGGTCTTTAAGAACAAGTCAGCATAATGTCATGTTTATTGTAGTCATACCTAAAAGAAAATTTAACCTTCACTCGTTCATTTACTTTTAAGACTATATTACATGACAGTATTCAACTCAAAGAAGGTAAATATTACCTGTACAACAACTGCTTTACCTAGAAGTTAGGCATCAGTTAATATATCAGTAATCAATGGAGGAGAACTTAGCTAACCATTATTAGAACCACAACACTGTTCTAGGGTTGGATGTGTTTAAGAGAGGCAAGGTAATACAAAGCAAGATTCTCTCACAGCATTTAATATGAAGTACAGAAAGATATTAATAATGTACAGGAAAATATTTCAAATAATAAATACTAGAGCATACAATAAGTCTTAAAATGCCATAAAAACTCAAGGATGAGAGATATAGGCAGAGATAGGACTGGTCCAATTAATATATTCTGACTAGGCATTTGTGCTTGGAAATAATTAGACTAGAACATTTTTGTCCCTGAGACATTAGAAGGCAAGCCAACCTTGGGGCCAGCCGATTCTTATCTCTATTTCTTCCATTTATACAATGAATATTGCACTACTGAGCACATCCTTAGGTACCTAACACTATGCTAGCCATTACCAAGGATCCAACCATTGGCACATTACTTAAATTCTCAAGGCTCAGTTTCCTTATCAGGGAAATATGAAAAATGAACCAGATAATATTAGGTCCTTCTAGTTCTCACATTCTATGAGTCTAATATACCCTAAGAAGAACAAAGGATTCCTGCTAAGTTCTTAATCTACTTGAAGCAACAGAATTTGTGTGCATGGAATGTTTAAATGGGACACACAATATCTGATTTTCACCGGTTATGGACTTTTTTTGCCCTCCTACCACACAGGTGGTTTATAGCCATTTCCTTCAATAATGGTGGTTCAGTCAAGACACCTGAAGAGGTGGAAGCATCTCCCTTTGTGGGGAGTATCAAAATGGCAGTGGTGGCAGTGGGACTATATAGGTTTGAAATGGTCTCCCAGGTGACTCAGACATGAAAGGCATGAACCCCTCCTGTTCTGCCAGTTGTTTGTTCAATTGAGAATCATTGGATTAAATGCTCAAATGAGTGAACTAGTTTAAGAAGGAAATAGTAAGCAGAAATGGAAAAAAAGAAAGACTTTCTTCTTTCACTGAAGATAAATTTAAATATCTACTATGTTCCAGTCATTGTGCTAGACTACATATTAAAAACAAACAAACCAGAGTCCCAGTCCTAAGCAGCTTATAGCATCGTAGCCTAAATAACTACAGCAGCAGCCCCCGATCTTTTTGGCAACAGGGACCAGTGTCGTGGAGGACAACTTTTCCACTGACCAGAGGCTGGAGGAGGGATGGTTTGGGGATGATTCGAGCACATTACCTTTATTAGGCAGTCAACCCTCTCTGCTAATGATAATTTGTATTTGCAGCTGCTCCCCAGCGCTAGCATCACTGCCTCGGCTCCACCTCAGGTCATCAGACATTAGATTTTCACAAAGAGCATGCATGTGTAGTTTACAGTAGGCTTTGCACTCATACGAGTATCTAATGCCGAGGCTGATCTGACAGGAGGCAGAGCTCAGACAGTGATGTGAACAATGGGGAGTGGCTGTAAATACAGATGAAGTTTTGATAATTCGCCCTGCCGCTCACCTCCCGCTGTGTGGCCTAGTTCCTAACAGGCCACAGACCAGTACCTGTCCGTGGCCCAGGGATTGGGGACCACAGAACTATAGGATACTATAGGATACAAATATCAGAAAAGCTGACTCAAGCTGACTTAAACACTAAGGACTTGTATTAGATGATGTAACTAGAAACCTGAAAGTAGGGCAGGTATCATAGTTGGCTTAATGTAGCAGTTAGAAATTTGGCTTCAAGTCCTAACACCCCTACTTACTAGCAATATGATTTGAGCAAGTTATTCTACTTCTTCAAGGCTTAAGTTTAACATCTATAAAACAGAAATAAGAAAAGTTCCTATTTCATAGTGGTGTTATGAGGATTAACTGAGACAATGGTAATAAAGCACTTAGCCCAGTGCCTAGCATATAGTTAGAGCTCAAAACAGTAATTGTGATCATTACTACCATAATTAAAGTGGCCGACTATGTTCAAATGTAAGATATTTTTAAAAATACAGAATTTTACCATCCACAGCTGCGTTTGTAAAAGAAGATAAAAAGTTGGTTGAAAAGTGACTTGAGAACAATAACTTGCAGAATGTAGTAGAAACCTTACCTTGTTTCTTTAAAAAACAAGAGTTCATTTAGACATACTTCTAAATGACCTATGGATCAAAGAAGAAATCAAAAGAAAGATTAGCATTTTGAACTAATTGAAATTGAAAATAAAACAGAACAAAAGTTTCAGGATGCAGATAAGGTAGCACCTTGGGGAAAATTAATAGTACTAAACTCCATTAGAAAAAACAAATGATCTCAAAACAATGGCCTCCATTTCTACCTTAAAAAACTATTAAAAAGAAAAACAAACCCAAGGTAAACATAAGATAAGAAACAGTAAATATTAGAACAGAAATTAATGAAATAATAAACATAAAAAACAAGGAAAACTGTTGAAACCAAAAGCTACTTCTTTGAGAAAATCAATAAAATCTGTTGTGTGACCTGAACCCTTTTAAATTTATAGAATAGGATAGACTCCAAAAATAGGCCCACACATATATAGCAACTTTGAGACAAGTGTGCCATGATAATTCAATGGAGAAAAGATATTTTTCAACAAATGGTGCTAGAAAAATTGGACATCTATTTGCAAGAAAAAAAATACCAAAAAAAAAAAATTCCTTAACCTTCTCTCATACCATATATATTATAAAAATCAACTCAAAATGCACCATAAACCCAAACGCAAAACCTAAAACTATTAGATTTCTAGAAAAAAAACACAGGAGAAAATCTTTGTGATTATGGCACAGGCAAAGACTTTTTAGATAGATACAAAATGTGCAAAAATTTTAGCTCTTCAAAAGTCTCTGTAGACTGGGCATGGTGGCTCACGCCTGTAATCCTAGCACTCTGGGAGGCTGAGGCAGGAGGATCATTTGAGCTCTGGTGTTTGAGACCAGCCTGAGCAAGAGAGAGACCCCGTCTCTACTAAAAACATAGAAAGAAATTAACTGGACAACTAAAAATATATATATATATATATAAAAATTAGCCAGACATGGTGGCGCATACCTGTAGTCCCAGCTACTTGGAAGGCTGAGGTAGGAAGATCACTTGAGCCCAGGAGTTTGAGGTTGCAGTGAGCTAGGCTAATGCCACAGCACTCTTGCCTGGGCAACAGAGTGAGACTCAGTTGCAAAAGAAAAAATAATCACTGTAAAGAAAATGAAAAAACAAAGCCACAGATTGGCAAAAAAAAAAAAAAAAAAATTGCAAAAAGATATCTGATAAAGGACTTGTATCTAAATATATAAAAAAATCAAATAAATAATAAGAAAAACAATCCAATTTTAAAAGCACCAAAAGATTTGAACGCTTTATTGGAGAAGAGGTACAAATGGCATATAAGCACATGAAAAGAAGTTCAACATCATTAGTCATTAGGAAATGGAAATTAAAACCACAATGAAATACTACTGTATACCTATTAGAATGGATAGAGTTAATGGGGACAATATTAACTGCTACAAAGCAACTAAAACTCTCATTATTGCTAGGGGGATTATCAAATGGTACGTCCACTTTGGAAAACGATTCAGAAGTTTAACACATTAACTGCCATGTGAATTATATTTAATTAATGCTAGTTTGAGCCCAGTGCTTCATGAAGGATATAAAGACTCAATTCTTAGAAACAAATTTAATAGTTATATGATGGCCAGGTGCGGTAGCTCACCCCTGTAATCCTAGCACTCTGGGAGGCCGAGGCGGGTGGATTGCTCGAGGTCAGAAGTTCGAAACCAGCCTGAGCAAGAGCGAGAGCACGTCTCTACTATAAATAGAAAGAAATTAATTGGCCAACTAATATATATAGAAAAAATCAGCTGGACATGATGGCGCATGCCTGTAGTCCCAGCTACTCGGGAGGCTGAGGCAGCAGGATTGCTTGAGCCCAGGAGTTTGAGGTTGCTGTGAGCTAGGCTGACGCCACGGCACTCACTCTAGCCTGGGCAACAAAGTGAGACTCTGTCTCAAAAAAAAAAAAAAAAAGTTATATGATGAATCACATACAAGTCACATGGCACACAGTGTAAAAATTGATTCTAGTGCCACATGAGTTGCACATAACACACACAGAAAACAATAAAAAATAACAAAATTTTCATTAAATTAGAAAGGGTCATATTGTTTTTGAAGTTTTTATTCTATTCTCATAATAAAACACTGTGGCCCCAAGGAAAAAAATTTTTCTAGTATGGCAGTCAATGTGTTAATGTAAATTTAACCATGGACTTACCATACGGCCCAGCAATCCCACTCCTAGGTATTTACCCAAACAAAATAAAAACTTAGGTTGAACTACTTCGCACTCATTAGGATCGCTACTATAAGAAAAAACCCCACAAAATAAAAAGTGTTAGCAAGGATGTGGAGAAATTGGAGCCTTTGTTCTCTGTTGGTAAGAATGTAAAATGGATGTAGCTGCTATGGAAAACAGTATGGTGGTTCCTAAAAAAATTAAAAATAGAATTCCCATATGATCTAGGAATTTCACTTCCAGGTATCTATCCAAAAAAATGTAAAGCAGAATCTCAAAGAGATGTTTGTAGATTCATGTTTATAGCAGCATTATTCACAATAACTAAAACGTGTGCAGCACAAGTGTTCATCAACAGATGAATGGACAACCAAAATGTGGTATATACATACCTTGAAATATTATTCAGGCTTAAAAAAGAAGGAATTCTGATATATGCTACAATATGACTAAACCTTGAGGATATTGTGCTACTTGAAATAAGCCAGTCATAAAAAGAAAAATATTGTATGACTCCACTTATGTGAGGCACTTAGAGTAGTTGCATTCATACACACAGAAAGTAGCATAGTGGTTGCCTCGGGCTAGGGTCGGGGGAATGAAGGGTGATTGTTTAATGGATATAGAGTTTCAGTTTTACAAGATGAAATAGTTATGGAGATGAACGTTAGTGATGGCTGTACAGCATTATGATTTAATTTAGTACCTCTGAACTGTACACTTAAAAATGATTAAACGGTAAATTTTATGTTACGTCCGTTTTATCACAATAAAAAATAAAGAGTTTGACTGAGAAAGGAAGATAAAATAAAAGGGCAGCAGCTGAAGGGAAACCTCAGGATAGAGACAGACATTTTTATTTTGGGCAAAGATAAATTTGAATATTTGTATAGCCTATGAGGTAGGATTCAGTAGAGGCAAAAAGCTGAAAACAGTAGAGAAAAAGAGAATATTTCAAGTTGCAGAAGAGATGAACACTGAACATAGGTGTGGGAATTTGCCTTGAGTAAATGATAATGATAATTGTTCTTATTATTATTACATTTTATTGAGTGCTTGCCATGCCAGGCACCACTTCCCAAGTGTTTTATCTTATTTTTGTCTCAATACAACCTGAAGAGGTAGATACTCACTCCGTTCCCCAGTTAGCATCCTCTGTTCAAGCCTAAAATTGAGGTTTGGAAATTGTTAAAAAACATCTAATAGGAATGGAACACAAACGTGAACATAGATTTTATGATAAAACCTGTGTCTTAATCCCTATGTTAAACTGAGGTAAAGAAATGAGAAGAAGTACATATACTGAAATGTCTGTAGATATTGGGGAAGAAATTTGTGAGAGTATGTTGTTTATGAATATTATGAAATTAACTACCAAGATAGAGGACATTAGACAATATATACCTAGAAGTTACAAAGGAAAGAATAGAATAGCTGAGAAAGAGGCAATATTTGATGAAAAATTTCCAGAATCACAGAGAGAATTAAATTCTCAGATTTAAGAATTGCAATGAATACTAAACTAAATAAGTAAAAACTAATTCACACCTAGATACATCAGAGTAAAACTGCATAACACCATAGATAATGAGAAAAATCCTAACAGTAGCCAGAAGAAAAACACGGATTACCTACAAAGTAAATATTAGACTAACGCAGACTTCTCAAAATAATACAACAATATCTCCAAAGTGTTTAGGAAAAATATCAGCTAAATTATCATTCAAGAGGAGAGATTCAGTGTATATGTCATATGCAATGAGTGATATACATTTTCAAACAGTCCTAAAAAGAAATACTAAAGGATGTACTTTAATTTTTTTATTTCAAAACATTAAGAGGGCACAGATATTTTAGGTTACATGGATCACTCTTGTAATGCTTGAGTCCTAGCTATAGGTGTGCCTGTATCCAAATAGTGTTCATTGTACCCATTTGGTAGGTTTTTGCCCCTCCAGGGATGTACTTTAGAAAGATGAAATTATGATGAAAAGGAAAAACTGAAGTACAAAAGCCAATATGGATCAAAGAATTTGGTGAGTGGGTAAATACAGATTGACTTACTGAAAAACATTAATAATAATGACTACAGAATAGAGAAATTTAAATGAGATGAAAGTAAAATACTAAACAAAAAATGGAAGATGGGGAAGGTGATTAGAACTAAAGAGTTCTAAAGTCCTTGTTTCATTTAGAAAATGTAGATATATTAACAACTTTTGACTTTTTAGAGTATGCTCTTTTAATGTAAAGGTAACTGTCATAGGAATAAAGTTACAATCTTTGATTTCAACTGGAGAGAGATAAGGAATACTTCAATCTAATAGAACAGGATTAACAAAGATTTTCTGTGAAGCATCAAATAGTAAATATTTTAGTCTTTATAGGACATATAATAATTTTTGCAACTATACAACTCTACCATTGTAGCATGAAAGCAGCTAGCTATGCACTATACATAATTGAACGAATGTGGCTATGGTCTAACAAAATTTTATTTACATAAAATAGTTTGCTGAGCCCTGCAATAGAAAGAAGAAGAAAAACACAAAGGAAAAAAGTCTGTCAAATAGAAACACAATAGAATTGTAGACAATCTGAATATATTTCTAACTACAATAAATGTAAATTCATCAAACTTGCTAATTAAACATACAGTAATTGATAAATTGGACAAAACACACAATATCTAACTGTTGATCACAAGACTTATTGATCACAAGAATTATATGTTGATCACATATTAAATCATAATTACACTAGAAAATTTGAGAGAAAAAGAATGAGAAAAGTTAGACCAGGAAAATACTAATCAAAAAACAAAATACTGAATAAATGATATTAGTAGAAGATAAAATAGCCATTAAAGGCAAAAATGTATAGTTTAAGATAAAGATATACTAATCTTGAAGCTATATGCACTTAACAACATAACCTCAAACTGTAAAGAGTAAAACTGACAGAATTAAAAGGAAATAATGATAAGTCTATAAGTATACAGTTCTTTCAGAAATTTATCAAGAAGACAAGAACCTAATAGATTTTCAATCACAAAATTGAACAAACTTAATCTGATAAACATATATAGAAGTCTGCATTCAACAATTAGAGAATACTTCTTCTCAAACAAACATGAAACATTTTGCGAAAGTTAACCATGTACTATTAATAAATCATGAAATCATTCTCAACAAATAGAAAGCATCAATAAAAATCAAAATACATTTTTAAAACCACACTGGAATAAAGCCTAAGATAATTTATACTCAAACTATTTGAACTAAGGAGAGAATTCAGTAATGGGATATGGACTTGGTGGTTTATGTAGGAAGTGATCCCAAGAAGCAGACCAAGGAGGCAAAGAGAGCAAGGCAAGGAAGGAAGCAAGACAAATATAGAATGTGTTATTGTGTTGGTTACCTCTATGGGCAACTGTGATACTATCTTGCTTGGGACTCTCTGAGGAATTGTATGAATTGTGCCTCATAACTTTCCCCCAGAAGAACAAGAGTCTGGAAAACTTACCTCTCCATTCTTTTGCTCATTAGTTGAGGCTTGCCCCAGATATTATTCTTTCACCTTGGTAATCTGTGCCTATGAAGCCAAGGAACTTTCAGGGCTTCTGGAAAAGCCTAATGTAGAGGACCAGAGATTCAAGGGGGACCTGGCAGCATTCACGAAACTTTCCCCCACAGCTTCCCTAAAATCCAGTATCCTGAGGGGATTTAGCATCTGCTACACATCCCATTCATGCGAATTAAAGCAAAATGATAGTATGCATTATTTAGGATTCATAAATATGTGTGAGAGTGTCAAAATGTTCAAGGGAATAATACAAACCATTTCAAAACCATGGTTTTAGAGTTGATGTAGGAATGAGTATGACTTCAACTATAGGTACAACTAATTTCTATAGAGGAAATATGAAGACTCTAAAGAAAATATGACAAAATGTTAATATTTATTAATTTAATAGATATATAAGTGACTATTCTTTTTTTGTATTTTTGAAATATTTTACAGTTAAAATTTTTTTTAGCCAGACACGGTGGCTCAAGCCTGTAATTCTAGCACTCTGGGAGGCAGAAGCGGGAGGATCGCTCAAGGTCAGGAGTTTGAAACCAGCCTGAGAAAAAAGTGAGACCCTGTCTCTGCTAAAAATAGAAAGAAATTAATTGGCCAACTAAAATATATAGAAAAAATTAGCCGGGCATGGTGGCCTGTAGTCCCAGCTATCTGGGAGGCTGAGGCAGAAGGATCACTTGAGCCCAGGAGTTTGAGGTTGCTGTGAGCTAAGCTGACGCCACGGCACTCAAGCCTGAACAACACAGTGAGACTCTGTCTCAAAAAAAAAAATTTTTTTTTCAAAAGACCATGTTTCTGATACTTTTTAATTGGGAGGTTTTGCTTAATCACATATGCCATAATCACTAAACCTTCACTAAATGAAGAAGCAGAACTAGCAAAGCTCAGTTTTGTCAGAACTAGATGTTATGTTGTTTCCTGTTTCTCTAAGAGAAGTGACCCTGTAAGACATCTGAACTTTGAGCACATGAGTCAGACTCAAAGCAGCTGTTTCCAGGCACAAGCTGTCCCAGCAAGTCATAAGTATCTCTATCTTTTAGTGTATAGTTATCACTTAAATTCTCCTAGAAGATTATTCTTAGCAATCTTTCAAAGTCCTTTCCAAGTCCCTGTCAATTTATGTTTATTATTTTTATGGTCCAATTGGGCAATTTTCATAAAATGATACACAGTGTCCATGGACTATGTTTTATAGCTGTTTTACAACAGCTATATCACTCTAACCCTGCCTGGCCACAGGTGAGTTTGTTGGTTTTAACGAGTTATAATAGGAGTTCTTACGTACAGTCTAATCTCTTCAATTTAGAGAAAATGAGGCCTAGAAAAATCAGATTTTTTGTACTTATAACTAGTAAGTGACAAAGCTGAAAATCAAATTTGGACCCACCATTATTATTGTTCTATGAGAAAATACCTCAATTCCTGAGAGATTACACAATAAAATGTGTTATTTGTGAAGATCCTAAAAGTGCCAATCATTAAGACATAGTGATTTATAGCCACCTCATTTAGTCCCTGTGGACAGCATACCATAATGCATCTGGCACTAAAAGCCACACCCCTGGGTGGTATTCATGTCCCACCAGTGCATGTCTAATGCAGTCATGCTCATGGGATCTTCAGAGACAAATACCTTAACATGACTACATGATGTGAAGAGTTTAAGGCAGGGGTCCTCAAACTTTTTAAACATGGGGCAAGTTCACTGTCCCTCAGACCGTTGGAGGGCCAGACTATAGTTTTAAAAAAAACTATGAACAAATTCCTATGCACACTGCACAAATCTTATTTTGAAGTAAAAAAACAAAGGGGCGAAAAACCCACACGTGGCCCGCAGACAGTAATGTGAGGATGCCTGGTTTAAGGTATATCTTGTTTATTGACATCATCAACAACAGCCATAACATTACTGATGTGGTTAGGCACACCCTACTGGAATTATCAAAATTGCCCAGGTCATCTGCTGGTGGTTAAAGAACCATTAAACTGGAGAGGACCTTGAGAAGTCACAAGGGACACCTCGATCTAACACAGTGCTTCTCAAATTTTAATGAATATTTGAATCATGCAGGGATCTTGCTATAATGCAGAATCTGATTAAGTAGGTTTGGGTTGTGGCCTGAAATTCTTCATTTCTAACAAACTTTTAGGTGATACCAACACTTCCAGCCCAAGGACCACCCTTCAAATAGCAAAGCTTTTTCCTGTGCTTAAACATTACCCAAGGTCTAGGACAAAGAAGCAGTACTTCTCTAAGGCAGGACTTCGGTGGTCATAGAAGATTGGAAGCAGGTGCTTTGTGTGAGCAGCACTCACAGAGCTCTTTATGTGCTAATTGTTTACCTGCTTTAGTCAGAAACAATGACTATTGGCAGTGCCAAAGCGCTTGACCTTGAAGTATGCATCCCGGCTTCTAGAGACTGAGAACATTGCTAGCAACTAGGCAAACAGCGAATCACTCCATTCTTTAATTTAGAAAGAATTTATCATGGTCTATGAACCTAAAGAAGTAGATCAAAGAAGGGAAAATGGAACTTAGAATGAACAGGTTTAGATCTGATATCAAACTCCCAGCTCTTTCATTTACCTCCTGGGTGACCTTGGGTAAGTTGCTTAAAGTCGTTGAGATTCGGTTTCCACATCTCTAAAGGGGAAATAATATTAATAATAACCAAGACACAAGGATTTTGCACATTAAACAAGATAATGATTTGAAAAGTGCTTTTGTAAACTAAATGCTCTACATATGATGGTTTTATTTAAAAGATAAAAGTTTAAAAGAAATAGTAGATAAATCCTAATGATACCTCCACTGACTTAAAAGTTTCAGCTGGGGCGCCCCACCTGCCGCGGCCTCTGGTTCGGGCCGCAGCCCACCACTGGCGGCTGGGCGCTGCGGAGGGCCGGGGCGCCCGGGACTCGAGTCTGTGGATGTTGCCCCGGCAGCCGCAGCCGAGGCCGGGAAGGGGGACGCCCCGGCCTCGGGGACACTGCCCTGGCTCTGTCTGCATTGTCGCGAATGCCGTCCGCCTGGGAGGCGCCCTGCGACCGGCGCGATGAGTGCCAACGAGGACCAGGAGATGGAACTAGAAGCATTACGTTCTATTTATGAAGGAGACGAAAGTTTCCGGGAATTAAGTCCAGTTGCATTTCAATATAGGATAGGTGAAAATGGCAATCCCAAAGCCTTCTTAATAGAGATTTCCCGGACAGAAACATATCCCCAAACACCTCCAATTATATCTATGAACGCATTTTTTAACAACACCATATCATCAGCTGTAAAGCAGAGTGTATTAGCCAAGTTGCAGGAGGCAGTAGAAGTTAATCTTGGAACCGCCATGACCTATACATTGTTCGAATATGCCAAAGACGATAAAGAGCAGTTCATGGAGAATCACCATCCCATTAATTCCGCAACACCAATGAGCAATATGATCTCAGTTGAAACTCCTAATACAGCCTCATCAAGTAAGAAAAAAGACAAAAAAGAACAACTTTCAAAAGCCCAGAAACGTAAGTTGGCAGATAAAACAGACCACAAAGGGGAACTTCCTCGAGGTTGGAACTGGGTTGATGTTGTAAAGCATTTAAGCAAAACTGGCTCTAAAGATGATGAATAGTGCTTCGAATTTGAGACAAGGAAAGAAGATTCTTTTAAAACTAAACTGGGTTCACAGTCTTTCATTACTGTTTTATGGTATTGAGGTGGCTTTTTATAAAATAATTTTTTGTATGTTTCTTACATTAAAAATGTGAGCAGAAAGTTCATGAAGAGATCTGGTTGTATTAAATTATTTTCACAAACTGGCCTTAACAAAAGGTGAAGATGTAACTGTTTAGTATACTTTATGAAGCCTGTTGAACTTTAGAAGTGGACGAATATGGGGGAAAATAATCAGTGTTAATTTATATGATCTTATTCTAGTGGATGTGATATTTTCTAAATGAGTATGAAGCCCTTTTCAAACTGTCATCCCAATGGAGTAGAATATTGACTGAACAGTTATTCCATAGCATGATCCATTTTAACAGGCCTCTCATCTTAAGTCTTCATCTCTTCTTTTGCTTAATTACTGAACAATAAATTGCTTCAGAGAAATTTAAATATCAGTATTTGAACATTATACATGGTACTCTTTGTAGTTCCTTTTTATTTTTCAAGAGTGAACTGCTTCCCTTTAATAAATTGATATCTATTTATACTTTTCTCTTGATTTGGGTCAAGATGTTTGATTATGAGAGCTTTAAATGGTATGTGGAATAGGAGAATATAAAATCTGCCAAATACTTTAGAAAGCATTTGATTAAGGAGTTCTGGGTCTTATTTACATTTCTCTTTGATGCATACACCAGCATGGGAGTAAAAGATGCCTTAATATTTAATTTTTATATTGTTGGAAACAATGATTTTAATAAATTCCTATTTATGTGCTACTGTGTGTTTTTAAGTTGTTGGATAACTGAGGTCTTCTAAATGATTCAACAGAAAACCACATCTCAAGTCTTATTTCTTTTTGGAGTGTCTTTTCAAGTGTGAAAATATTTCTCAATCTGAGCTTCTTTTTAATAATGTACATGGAACTCTTCCAAATGCTGTACTATTATAATGCTTGATTTTGTAATCATTAATAGAAGAAACTGTAGTTTGGTGTAGAAACTGTAGTTTTACCAAGAAAAGTTACTGATGTTTATAGTTTACAGTGATTTTGTATATGCTCCCCAGCTTTAAGAACACTTAGAATTATTGCTGTATCTGGAAGGGTAGATTGTTAGTTCCTCAAGGTATACCTGTGCAGCTTGGGTCTGAGTTTTTAAAGAATAATTAACTTTTAAAGAAATTATCTTAGCATAAGAGCAATTTGAGTTGTGTCCATGGTTTTTACTGGTTAACTTTAGCTTTGGATAAATTGTTTGAATTATAAAGTAAGTATAATTACAGTGAAGGAGTTTAGTCTCATTTTCAAAAGCTGAATCATTTTATTTTTTGAATTAATTTAGAACAAAATATGTTAAAATTCAGGACCACTGGAATATACCGACTTTCGTTATGGGATTGTGTATGTGTAGTTTTTATTGTGTTGATTTGTCTGCTTATTTTTTAAAGAAATATCTGCTAGTGGAAGAAAATGTTTTGCTCTGAAGATTCTGAAATTGTTCAGGCTTATCTTGGCTCATGGATTGCAAAGAATAATGCTAGTTATATGCCAATGAACTATTTTTACTCTTTTTATATGAAATGTACAAATTTCTAGGGGTGATGGTGGGAGTGGTACCTCTAATTACCTTATATAAAACACTTGAACAGTCTCATCGATATTGCCATCACTATTTAATACTCTCAGTATATTTTCTCAACGTCTGTTTACTTAAAATTGTGTAGAGTGACATAATTAATGAGCAATAAAATCTGAATTACACGCACACACAAAAAAAAGTTTCAGCAGCTGTACTTTAGAAAACAGCCAACATTTCATTCTTTATCACCACCCCCCTTCAGTGAATCTAATATTAATATCAGAGAGAGGACAGGTGGGCAGGCTTCCCAGGGCCTCAGGAAAAATGGGTCACAGCTCATTTTATCACAGTGTTCCTGCCAGGTGCCTGTACTTATAACTGAGAGAACAGCCCTATGCTATTTAAACACAGGTGACACTTATTACAAAATAATGAATTGCTCCCAAATTTGTCAGGTGCTCTGCTTACTGCCATCTACTGTAGTGACAGCAGGAAACAAACTGAATCCAGTTGCTGATGTTACTCAATACTGAACTTAAAAATCTTGCAAGAAAAACAAAATGCTATATGTACAGATTTGTTCTAATGGTGTACAAATAATAGTACATACATACTATGTGCTGTAGGGTTTTATATTATACTTTACATTGTGCCTAATTTGATTCTCTTAACTATGACTTGCTTGTTGTTAGTAACTAAGGATCATATATGTTCCCCAAATATATATCCTAGTAATTTGTTTATAAATCTATTTTGTTATAAAATACAATGCTTATACATCACAATGGACACTGTAGTTGCCTCCCCTTCTCTTGGTAACCACTCCATATTCATTGGGTATACATATTTTTTCATGGAGCCTATGTACTTAGAGCAGGGGCTCTTACCTGGGAGGTATTTTGTCCCACCCTGGGACATTTGGCAATGTCTAAAGACATTTTCGATTGTCACAATTCAAATAAGGATGTTTCTGGCAATTCATGAGTAGAGGACAAAAATGCTACTAAATATTCTACAATGCACAGGATAGTCCCACACAAAAAAGAATTATCCTGTCCACAATGTCACTATTGCTGAGGTTGAGAAATTGACTTAGACAGAAGCTAACTCCCTCTAGCTCTAGCAGTAGGGCATGTGGTTCAAGCCTGCTTAAAAATTGCAATCCCATCTACTGGAAAGTATAATAGAATTAGGGTAAACACAGGACCGTTAATGATCAATGAACCTGCAGAAGACATTTCCTGAGGGTTTTGGGAAGTGGGAGCAAGAAGCTGCCTCACTCTTTTGAGAGAGGTTTCAGAAGTGGCTCTTAATGCTTCTGCTTCTAACTAGAATGGATTAACAAGGACTAGTTCTACCCTCTTGTTGGAAATAACTAAAAAAAGGAAAAAATGTAAGAAACAATGGTTTGAAGACATTGGACATCAGACTGCACAGGATGGTGATCCCTGAGAAAGGCAAAAAAAAAAAAATGAAAAAAAAAATAAAAGCAACCCAGAGTATTGTCCAGCTGCAGAACAACATTAAGCAACCTAACTATGTGTGTTACTGAATTAACTGGAGTGAGATGGGACAGAAAAAATATTTGAAGAAATAATGGCTAAAATTTTTCCAAATTTGAATAAAAAAATAGAAACTGAAGATTCAAGAATCTCAATGAGCCCCAGGTACAAGCAAAAAGAAGAAAAGAGAGAAGAGAAAGAGAAACACAATTATTATATTACAGTAAAAGTAATTTAACTCAGTGGTGGAAATCTGTAAAGTATTTCCATTAAAAGAGATCTGTTTATAAGACAGTTTTGGAAAAACTGTTTTAAATAAATTTGCTTTTCTTTTCTAAATCAGTATTACAATGGGAATAGTTTGATTTCTGTTTTTAGCAGAACTCAAAAAAAAAAAAAATGAGCTTGGATACCTGAATTGATCTCATTGTTCTGCTAATGTATTATTCATCCCAGTCACATGGTCAGGCCAGACCAAGCTTTTAAGGCAGCCAAAATCTGTGTCTGATTCAGTGATGTGTTTTACTACAGCTACAAATCATGTATTTCCTTAATGTATGTGTTTAGGGCTCGACTCTCATCCCATTCTTCATTTAGAGCCACTTGAAACCATTGTAGTTAGTCTATGACCTCCTGCAAGCTCAGGTACCTGCCTGTGCCCAGAGCCAGGGGCTCCCTCCCTTCCTCTCTTTCTGGCAGACCCAACTAAATGCCACTGGCTCATTTTCAACTCTCAATAGCTAACTGTGTTAAAGTCATTCATAGGGGAAAAGAAAACGACGCCGTGTTTTGGCATTTAGTCCAAACAGCATTCTTACATCCAGTTTTTCCATTAATAAAATTGGCATCTTAAACCTACAATTTAGAGAAAAAAACTACCATTTACACAGTCATGAAAAAAAAATCAGCAAGCCTTAAACTTTCAAGGCCAACTCTCTAATTACTTGCTGAGAAACCCCAGACAAACTACAGGCGGGTTCTTGAAATGTTTCCTCCTCCCCCCGCCCCTTGCTACTAGGGGGAGCTACATCCCAGTCCCCAAGTAGAGCTGCCAGGAATGGGAGCCAAGAAGCCCCATTGTTTGCCTTTGGAACTCTGCAGGGTCACTGCTCATATTCTTGGGTCCCAGGCACAGGCTCTGCTTCCTTGTTTAACTATGTGTATACCAATGTACTGTTTGCCAACTCTTACCGCCTTTCCCTTACATCCCAGCCTGAGCATTTGTTTATAGTACCCAGTTAGAAAGTACAATCTGTTAAAGGGAAACACGCCAGCTTCTAAAAACAAAGTCAGACTGGGACAGTCTGTGCTCAAAACAGAGCTTTCAGATCTTCTTGTCTTACTTGCCTTTTTGAAAGGAATTTGTAAATGTCACCTCTCTCGGGTTTTGCTTTGCATAGAGAGCCAACACCTTTCCTTAATATTCGTTAACACCTAGCCACTGTCCCAGGGACTCACTCATATGTGTGGGATATTGCCAAAATAGTGCTGGCACTTCCTTTATACCAACCATTAACTTTAAAAAATGATTCTCAGAGAGGATCAATGAACCATTTCTTTTCTTCCTCAATGAAACGAAATTTGTTTCAAATTCTTAGAAAATTGGGGCAGAATCACAGACTCTTGCAGACTTTTTGTCACGAATTTGCTGGCATTTAAAAAAATCAACACATCTTTGCTGTCTAAAAACAATTCTTTTCACACTTCTATTTGATTAAGAATTTATTTCAATACTTCTATACTTCCCAAGTGGAGTTTTAAGTTGAGATTGAGCTGCAGCCCTCAGGCTGACATTTCTTGTCTGCTCTCACTGGGCAGCCACCCTGACAGGGAGTCAGAGAACTGGCAAGTCAGATAAAAGCCGCCCAATCCCACCCCCTTGCTTTTCGGGAGATGGGGGCCCTACCGCCCCCATCTTAGGTTGGAATGTGCACCTACCCCCTAACCCCCATCTACTGACAGAGATGAGAAGGGAATAATCTGGCGCAGGAGTGGATCCATACAACCCTCATCGTTTATGTTTGTTTTCAGTGCTTAAATCACATAATACACACACACAGTGTTTACTCTGTTGCCAAACACATGAAGCTGTAATGTCAGTTTCACAATTAGCTGTGATGACACATAGCTGATGTCATGTCCTATGGTATTTCATGGCTTATCATGTTTTGTACAGTTGCCAGTTGTTTTGCCCCCTCTGAAATGACAGGACAATATGATTTAGTGTGGCACACAGGGAGGGAAGGGAGGACGCCTCTCCTCCTTGCTGCTATGTTACTACGAGCACCTTTTTGCAATTAATAAAACAGTTTATATGGACGAGACCAGGTGGCTGAACAGCTTAGAGGACAGGGTCTGCGTTTCCCTGCAGAATCCTGTCAGAGAAAGCGATAAGAATGATAGTCTTAAGAATGATAATGATCAATATTAGGTTTTTGGTGTGGAGGCCACGGTTACATGAAAGCCATGTTATGTATAATGTTGCAATTTCTAGATTGTTTTTAAACTGTCATTTGGTCATCATAAAGTCTGTAACTAGCTATGTTAGTTAGGAACAGAAAAACAAGAGATAAGGGAATGATAGGGACAGAAAAACAAGAAGGAGGAAACAGTTAAAGAAAAACAATAAGAAGGAAATAGTTACAGAAAAATAACCAAGGAAAACATTATTTCAGTCTTAAAGAATGGGGTAATTAGACCTTGATGGTGGAACAGGGACCACCAATCAGAAAAAAGGAAAACACCATGAACAGTGACTTTCCCCATCACACGTGTAGGAGAAAGGAATGTCTGGTACAGAATCTTTAAGTTACGTTCATACCTAGACCCCCAAATCCAGACCCCAAAACCTGTGACACATAGTCATAAGTAATTATACCTGACCTTCACATCAACATACACTATTAGCATATAAAAAGAGAAACATAGAAGAAGACAATGTCTGTTCCACTCGAGGACAGAGACCCATTTCTCCTTAGGAAATGTACTTTCGCTTTGCACCCTTAAAGTTTCTTTCCAATAAAGTCTTCACACATACTTGCTGAGTGTCTGTCATCTCTCTCTGTGGCATGAGCCAAGGCTTGTGATTCTTCCAAGCCAGGAGCCCAAGAACTGGGGAAACAATTTAAAGTTAGTTTAGCTGTGGACAGGACTGTGACAGCTCAGTCATGATTATAAGCTAAGCTCTAGTCTTCACCACGCTCTGCCATTTACTGATTTGTGTTCCTCCAGAAAGGGACTGTGGCTGGCTCCTTTTGTAGGTGCAGCACCCTGCCTAGTGCCTGGCATGACTCACAGCACTGGGATGTTCTCCATTTGCCTTCCTGACCCCCTCTCCACCCCTTTTCTACCTTTTCACACCCTGCCCGGTGCCTGCATCATAAGAGTTGCCCTTGCCTTTGGCTTCTGGTTGGATTTTGCCAGTGGGAAGCATCAGCAAGAGCCTGAAGGGAGGGAGGAGGGAGAGATCAGGGCCCTTCCTGCCAGGCTTTGGCTCAGCAGTGGCCACATTCCCCTGATGAATCCACAATGGCCTCATTGATTAGGGCCTTGTCATGAAACACACAAAGAGAATTTGTCAAGAGTGCTGAGAGAATAGAGTTTAGTGGAGAGTATTTATAAAGGTGGTGCATGCGGCCGGGCGCGGTGGCTCAAGCCTGTAATCCTAGCACTCTGGGAGGCCGAGGCGGGTGGATTGCTCAAGGTCGGGAGTTCAAAACCAGCCTGAGCGAGACCCTGTCTCTACTAAAAATAGAAAGAAATTAATTGGCCAACTAAAAATATATATAGAAAAAATTAGCCGAGCATGGTGGCGCATGCCTGTAGTCCCAGCTCCTCGGGAGGCTGAGACGGTAGGATCGCTTGAGCCCAGGAGATTGAGGTTGCTGTGAGCTAGGCTGACGCCACGGCACTCACTCTAGCCTGGGCACCAAAGTGAGACTCTGTCTCAAAAAAATAAATAAATAAATAAAGGTGGTGCATGATAGAAGGACACTAACAGGGTGATGAGGCTCCCAGAGGGGAGAGCAGAGAGAATCTTTACACCCTAGGCCTGGAAGGGAAGGCTGGGAGGCTGAGTGAGAGCCTCAGCCAAAGGAGAGGCCGCTTGCTGACTGTACATGTACACATACACATGTATACATTCCAACAACACATACACTCATACACATACACGTCCACATACACATGTGCACACTCACACACACCCAACATATACACATACTTTTTTCCCTCAAGCTGTTACAGGAAGTTGAGCTTAAGAGGAATTTCCAGCCTCAGCTAAATGTGCTCAAACCCACCCCTGCTTACACTCACAGTCTTCCCTAGCCATGAGTTGAGAAAACTCAAGTAACACAAGGCACTCCCACATTTTCTGCTTAAATACAAATAATTTTTATTTCAGCAAAGTCCCCACCCAGATACAGTCTTCACTGAAAGTATTTCAAAATAAGTAATTTATGACAGATTAAATAATTTTTTACAAGTTTCTGCCTTGTCCCATTGAATGAAAATATAATACTACCACGCAATTTAAAGTAGTAGAATGAATATTTTAAACAACATAAATGATAAATCTTTCTAATGCTTTGCAACTCATCCATTGTGCAGTCCCATAAGAATCCTACTCTGTCCCTTGACAGGTGGATAAAGTGATGCAGTCTCTATGTCACTGCACATGCTTGTCAGGCCGGTTCAGAGAGCATCCTGAAATGAGTTCCTCTGCCCATCGAGTTACTTGAACTCTAGTGAAAAGTGAGGAAGAGCAATCAGTGCCCAAAGGTATGATACTTACCCAAAGCCTGATCCTGTTTCTCCTGGCCACAAAAACAGGGTTCAAATTTGCCTGGCTCCCTACAGTTTACAGAATGCTAACGTATACTGGGGAATCTTGGTATTGGGATTTAACAGTGGGTGTTGATTTATGGGAACAGCATCTTGGAAATTGGTAGCATGTCCTCATTTGCACTCTTCCTTCCCAGTTTTCCAACAGCCTTGTGATTCTTTATTTTTGTGCCATAGAAACCAAATGGACCACGTGATAAGATACATGTGTCCTAGGCTGTACTCCCCAGAAGCGCAGTCTGGGACGGGAGTATAAGGGATTTGTTGAGGGATTGTTCTTGGGGCAAACCACTTGCTTGGAGTAGGGGTGGCAGCAGAGGCGGGGCAGGATGCCAGGCAAAGGCGAGGGCGAAGCTCAAGTCCAGTCTCAGCCTGAGCCCACAGACAGCTCGGAAGCAAGCAGGGCTCCACAGCGTTGTTCCACCTTGAGGCGAGGGAAGGAGGTGGCCTGTGGCTTCTCTGGACAAAGAGGTTCCCAAAAGCCAAGGACAAAGCTCTGGATGAAGGGGGCAGCTGTGAGCTGCCAGTGGCCAATACTCAGAACAGTGGGGTGAAGGAGGGGGTGCGCCCAGACCTGCAGCCAGCAAAGGAGATCTGGGTGGGCACCAACAGCATCTACCATGCTGCGTATTTGCAAATTTAGGAGTCACCAAGTTCTCAGTTTGTATCTCTTGCATGTGTGATGAAATTTCTTGATGTAATTTCCAAATAGTGCCTCTAAGAAGCTGAGGCTAAGATAAGCAAGCAGGACTTTAGCCCCTGCTCTGACTTCCTTTTTTATTTATTTTACTTATTGGATTTCCAGGTAAGATTATAACTGTACAAAGTGTTACCTGATTTTTAAAAACTTGAAAATCACCAATGTACTGTAGAACATAAACACCTGATGGCAGGGTCTTCATCTATCTTGTTCACTGAGAACCCAAAGAGCTGTAGGATGGTGAGCACGGAGCAGCCCCTTGCAAAATAACTTTTGAGGAAAAAAATGAATGAAAATATATTAACATTAACCCACTTAATCTTCACAACAGCCTTATAAGAAAGACAAAGCAGGTATTTTTTCCCATACTTACACTGGAGGAAACTCAGTTTCAGAGACCTGGCAAAGCTCCCGCAGGTCCCCTGTACTGACCCCAGCTAGGTGGTAGTGGTATATTGACAGTAAATACGTCTAGCATGAGGCTGGGTGGGATATGTTCACGCCCCTTCTCCCTACCTACATTAAGAGGTGCCCAGAAATAAATAAACAGCAGAAACGACTTAGAAACTCTGAGTATTTAATGTATCAGACAATTAACAAATCCAATGTTAGTAACTTGGTGTAAAATTATTAATAATATAAAAGCCTCACATCAGATTTGAAGGCACTCTCATGGGCCACTGTCACCCCTTCACTGGGGCTGGAACACAGGTTTTTCAACCCTAATTGTGATGCTATGGACCTTTTTACCAGATCTTTGGTCTGATGGATTTCTTTCCTCCCATCCCCTCCTTCTGCCCCCAGGTTCCCAAACATTTAAGATTCAGAATCTGGCCGGGCGCGGTGGCTCACACCTGTAATCCTAGCTCTCTGGGAGGCCGAGGTGGGCGGATCATTTGAGCTCAGGAGTTCGAGACCAGCCTTAGCAAGAGCGAGACCCCATCTCTACTATAAATAGAAAGAAATTAATTGGCCAACTAATATATATAGAAAAAATTAGCCGGGCATGGTGGCACATGCCTGTAGTCCCAGCTATTTGGGAGGCTGAGGCAGCAGGATTGCTTGAGCCCAGGAGTTTGAGGTTGCTGTGAGCTAGGCTGATGCCACGGCACTCACTCTAGCCTGGGCAACAAAGTGAGACTCTGTCTCAAAAAAAAAAAAAAAAAAAAGATTCAGAATCTACCCTCAGGATGTCCTGTCCCTGTCCCAGTGAGAAGAGCTGAGCCAACTACCTATGGCCCTGGACTTGGAACAGTTTCTATTTCCTCTGGGGATCCACCCTTCCTCTTCCTTAGGCCATAGAGGAGAAGGAGGAAGCAGAGCCCTTTGGTCAGAGCCTGGTCTCACACTGAAAACAGGAAATCAATAAGGATAGGTCTCAGTCTGCAGAGGGGTCAGTCCAGGGACAACAACCTTGGTGAATAGACTAGCAAGGTTAAAAGCCACTTTAAAATCCCTGTGGAGGCCTGAGCTACCTGCCTTATGTATAATTCAGAAGATAACAGAGTGGGGGTGTTACTCCCGGAGCAGACAGATGATGCCCACCTGGTGTGTGATTTCAGAGGTATCAGAAAAAACCCTACCAGCCTAAAACCTCACCAATTAGAAGTTCCTTTGGAGTTAATTGCCTTCCTTTTAAAAACCTATTATTCATTAAAGGGGAGAAAGAAGTTAACAGGCAATCACATGACACTACGTTTTTGAACCCATGGTGTGAGGCAAATGGAAAAATTGGGCATTTTTTGCCTTGCTCAAGAAGAAAAAAAGAAAGGAAAAGAAAGAGTGCTTGTCGAATTAGCAATCCCATGGGCTAAAATTCCACATAAAAACGGTGGTAGGTAAAACAGGAAAATTCTTGAAGCAATGCATAATTTGAGGCATTTCACTGCTTATGTCATAGAGGAAAAGAAAATACAATAAACACAAAATCAGACAGAGAAAGCAGCCTGACAGGTATGGCTTCATTTGTCATATTGCTTCCTTTTCAGCAGCTAGCTGAGATCTACCAAGTAGGGGTGTGTATGAGATGAAGAAAGAGGCCATCCTAAAATAGGTGTTCAATAAACATGTCTCCCAGTTCTTACAGGATGATCATGACTTCAAGTATTCTGTTAGAGGGCCCCATATGTGCATTGAATCTAATCAATACACCTGCTTTCATTTTTAGCTAAGAAAGCAAGTTCATGGATGTATAATGGGGCAAGTCATATTGTAAATAGCCTTGGAAAGGCAATGCTTTTCAATCAGGAAAACTGTGTTTGAATATTGTCTCTGCTAATTAGTAGCTGGGTAACTTTGGGCAGCTCACTTAAACTAAGAAATTATTTTCTCATAAGCAAATGGGATAATGATAGCTGACTAATAGGATAATAAAGAATAAAAAAAAGTTAGATAACCTATCTAAGGCTCCTACTAAAATGCTTGGGATTTTAACAGACTTTCAATAAATGGTAGCTTTTACTGTTATTCGGGCATTCAGACAGCAGCCCAAGTCTATGGCCATACCCCCCTGAACGTGCCTGAGCTCACCTGATCTTGGAAGCTAAACAGGGTCGGGCCTGGTTAGTACTTGGATGGGAGGCAGAGAACAGCCCATAGGCATGGGACACTGGCTTTAGGAAAATGTTCTACTGAGGGAGTTGTATAGATGGATGCAGAAAGACTTCGTGTAGGTAAGCCCCCTGCACTGCCCTGGAGAAGTTCAGGTGACAAGGTGTACAGTGAGAAGCCTTAGATACAACCTCATCTCACCTTCTAGAGGTTGGTACTCTAAAGGTTTGGGAGACTTGCCCCATTACATACCCGGTGATATCATGGTCCAGACTTGAACCCACTATTTTATTCTACTTCATTATGCTGCATGTGGATACTTGTTCTTGGTGATCATTCTTGCAGTATCCCATGGTGAACTAACTTCCAAATAGGCCTGGGCCCAAACCCAGGCTCTAATAGCTGGAGATCTCGGACAAGCAACTGAACTTCATAGAACTTCAGCTTCATCATTGACAAATTAAAATAATAATCTGGATGGATTACCTTGAGGATCACATGAGAGTGTGTAATATACCTAGTGTGTGCCCCCAATACCATCGGCACCCAGTGCTGCTTGGTATTGTCATTGATTAAGCTGTGACCAGTCACTGAACTTCAGATGGCTGCAGAGAGCTTAAGGATCCAGGGAGACTTGAGAAAGAAGACCCTTCTGGGGAGGGGAAAGTGAAAGCCGGTCAGCTTCATGTCTTTGGTAGTCTTATCTGAGGCCTGCTAAACTCAAGATCACACGGGGAGCTGGATCAAAGGCCAGAGGGGAACAGAGAGCTGAAACCTTTGGGTACCTCTTAGGTATTTTATCAAATTCTCTCTAAAGCAAATGACCTTCTAACAACATAGGACTCAGGGTTAGTAGGAAGAGTACAGAAAATGACGAGGATCATGCAATAGTGCTGTCTTTGGGATGAAAGCAGAATCTCTGTGATGGTGGTGTCCTTGCTAGGATCATAATATTAGTAATATCCCCAATAATCCTCAGACACTGACAGCAATCTTAAAAAAAACAAAAAACAAAAAAACAAGACAGGAAGGAAGGGAAGAAGAGGAAAGCTAACCTTGAAAGTTATTCCCTACCATAAAGCAACTGACCCTTTGTCAGCCACCATAGAATTAACAAAACTAAACAAAACTAGGGTTACACAGAAACCAGATGTCTCTGCACCACTTAACAAGTTTTATGCTGAAATTCCAGCTACTGCTTTTTGACCAAGCAACATATTCACATTTTTCTGAATTATTATAATCCCAAAGTTAACTACTCAAAACGCAAAAAAAGAACTGTCTCTGGGTGTTTTTTATGGGGGGGGTGGAAGCAAAAAAAAAAATAGTCATCAATTTTATTTTAAGAACTAAAGTCAACTATGTAAAAATCTGAGTATTAGATCTAGAAAAGATTACCTGGCTTCACTATAAAAATTGTGAATCCAACATTTAGCCCTTTCAATGAGAGAGAAGACTAGTTAAGATATGAGAACATGCTTGTCTTGATATTTAGCTCTTCTTTAGGTATAACCCACATTTGAAATCATTGGATATGAAAAATGAAAAAGCAAATGTGGTATATGTATACCATGGAATACTACTCGGCAATAGAAAAGGATGAATTAATGCCTTTTGCAACAATTTGGATGGAACTGGAGACCATTCTCCTAAGTGAAGTATCTCAAGAATGGAAAAACAAACTCCACATGTACTCATTATTAAATTGCAACTAACTGATGAGCACACATGTGCACAGAGGGAAGTAAAACTCAGTGGAAATCAAGCAGAGGGTAGGGAGGAGGCAGGGAGGGGTAATGAGTACAATGAACACTATTTGGATGATGGGCACACCTGTAACCACAACTCAAGCAGTACAAAAGTGATCCATGTAACCAAAAACATGCGTACTCCCTTAATATTCTGAAATAAAAGGAAAAAAATTTTAAAGCACTTTATAGACCTGGGTTTAGTGAAATGTGTCCTTGGGTCAGTCTATTTTTCTGCTCATAAGGATAAAGTGTGTGTGCGCTTGTGTGTGTGTGCATGCAAGTGTATGCATGTGTGTGTGTGTATGTGTGTGTGTGTGTGTGTGTGTGTGTTGAGAGAGAGAGAGAAAGCTGAGAGTTACTGTATTCAGGGCTTTCATGTTGTTTTACTTCCTATACTAGAGAGAGACATGCACGTGAGTGGGTGGTGGGTGGGAAGTGGGAGGTGAGGGGTAGGATGGGGTGGGTTAAGGGGTAGTGTGGAAAACAGAAAGACTAAAATTTCTCTATCTTAGAGCTTAAAGTAAAGCTTCGCGATGATCAACTGACCTGCATGTAATCATGCCCCAGCACAGGCAGGAACAGCAGACAGGCCAAGTCCAACCTCACAAAGGAAAACTTTGTGCTAATCAGACCCATTGCTCTGCAGAATCCATTTGTAAATAATTATCTTCAGAGTGGACTTTGCTGTGAACTCATCTCTGAGGCTGTTTTCTGATCTTTAGATTACCAGACAGTCGGGCATTAGAAGGGTGATAATTTTAGATTACCAGGGCACTGGGATTGAGTTACACCAAATGACCCAGAGAGATTTCCAAGAAATACAAACTATAATCCAAACCAGTGGCTCTTAATCTGGAGTCCACATACTCAAGGGTCCCTGAAGGTAGAAATGAAAGTCTGAGAAGTTTTCTAAGATAGTGTTTCAAAATAACCATATTGGTTGGGCATGGTGGCCCACACCTGTAATCCTAGTACTTTGGAAAACCAAGGCAGGAGGATCACTTAAGGCCAGGGGGTTGAGATCAGCCTAAGCAACATAGAAAGACCCTACCTCTACAAAAAATAGAAAAAAAATAGCCATGTGTGGTGGTGAGCGCCTGTAGTCCCAGCGACTTGGGAGGCTGAGGCAGGAGGATCACTTGAGCCCAGGGGTTTGAGGTTTGCAGTTAGCTGTGGGTAAAAAAATAAAATAAAATAAAATAAAATAAAATAAAATAAAATAAAATAAAATAATATATATATATCTTCATTTGCCTACTCTAACGCTGCAAATACTTGCTAGATTTCCAAGTATTTTTGCTTTTAGCTAAAATTATGCTGATTCATTTTAGAAACACAGATAATTTGTGATTTACCACAAAATCCAATATGTGAAAAATCCAAACATAAATTAGAATGGTTCTTTACATGATAGAAGTATTTTCTCTTCACCAAAATATTTTCAGTGTTTACATATTAGTGTTTTCTTATATATTTCACCTTAACCTTTTATTATATATTGATTCACAGTAAGTTTATAGTTATAATTCCACCGATTTTATTGAAGATTGTGCTTTCAGTTAAGTTCTGACACAAATCTTTTAATAGATAGCTGGACTGGGAGATTGGCTAGTATTCTTTTTGTAAACTGCAAATTTTAATGAGGATAAAATCTAAATCTAAAATTATTACATCTTACCGGGCGTGGTGGCTCACACCTGTAATCCTAGCACTCTGGGAGGCCGAGGAGGGCGGATTGCTCAAGGTCAGGAGTTGGAGACCAGCCTGAGCAAGAGCGAGACCCCGTCTCTACTATAAATAGAAAGAAATTAATTGGCCAACTAATATATATACAAAAATTAGCCAGGCATGGTGGCGCATGCCTGTAGTCTCAGCTACTTGGGAGGCTGAGGTAGGAGGATTGCTTGAGCCCAGGAGATTGAGGTTGCTGTGAGCTAGGCTGACGCCACAGCACTCACTCTAGCCTGGGCAACAAAGCGAGACTCTATCTCAAAAAAAATAAAATAAAATTATTACATCTCTGCATGAGTAAATGGACATCCTCTTTCTTCATTTTTATAGTGATTCTAAACAATGATGATGTTGATTTACCCAGAATTTTTCACATAGATTTCTACTGCATAAAGTATACTCATAATTTGTAAAAATAAGAACAAAAAGGATGAAGGGGACTGATAGAGCAGCTGTCTTCCTTCCCCTCCTCCAAGGTAATATGCCCAGGGTAATTTTGAGTTGATTTGAAGCCACTTTTTCAGCAATTGTATTCTGCATGGAATGGTGGGGTTGACACATGGGCAGCCCAGGTGACTTCTTGCTGCCCTTTGTTACTTTGTTTATTAGAATTAACATATCAGCAAGTTGGAAATTGTCCTTCGTAGTAGTTTGGGCATGTTCCAAGTCTGGGACAAGGATGACTGCAGTCAGTGTGTAACCCTTCCTATTCAAATGGCTGCATGGATTTCCCTGAGGGACTGACCTGCCAAAAACCTGGAAGCTTTAGTTTTCCCAGGAGAAAAGATGCCAAATATGGAAAATCTTAATTACCCTTATCTTCCTGGAGGGAAAACTCTTGTGATATTTTGAAATATGTAGATTAGAAAACTCCATGTCTGGGAAGCAATATTTCCTTTTAGCATCTGTTGTACAGTTTGCTAGTGTGTTCAGTAAAGGAAATAAGGAGATGGTGGTTCTTAACTAATCCAAAAGCATAATAAGACAAGGTATGTATACAATGTCACATTTACTTCATATGACAGTAAAGATTCATTTTTTCTTTTCTTGGGTTTCATAATTTAATTCAACAGAATGATTGCTATATAATTTTTAAAAACATGGTGATTTATTTTGTATTCCCTTGAAATCAGACCCTGAGCAAAGTACTAGTGCAAGCAGTTTATTTAAGAGGTTCTACCAGGGAGCAGGATCGAGTGAGCTTGGAGAAGGACACAGGGAAGGAGGGAGAGCTAATGTAAGGGTGCATTATTGAGGTCCCTACCATCTGCAATGAATTTTCCATTCTGCTGGGACTTAGAGCAGAATTTTTCCCTGAATGGTTCAACTGAAAGATGGAAGGCAGAGTAGATGCTCTGATGCTATTTCCCCAAGGGCTGCCCGCTGGGGCTTTAACTCTCTGCCATTTCTGAGCTGCACTTGCACAAGCCAAAGACGCTCCCAGGGCCTAGGAGATGGCCCAGCCAGAATGTGGAAAAACACAGGCAGGAACCCTCTTTTTAATGTTTTTTGTCATACGAACACTTAACGTAAGATCTATGCTCTCAAAAAATTAAGTATTCCATACAGTATCTTTACCTATGGGCACTATGCTGTAGAATGGATCTCTTAGGAATTATTCATCTTATATAACTGAAATTTTGTGAACTTTGGCCAATATCCCCCCCCTTGCTGACAGCTTGACTGCAACCTCATGACAGACCCTGGGCCAGAACTACCCAGCTAAACCACTCCAAAATTCCTGACACTAAGAAACTGTGGGAGATATTAAACTTTTTGTTGTTAAATTAAGTTTGGGAATAATTTATTTTGCAGCAATAGATAACCAATAGTGTGTCCATATAATGTTGAATTTTATTTTATATAGCAATAAAATATCAAATTTTCAAAGAGTACTCGAGGACATGAAAAAGTGATGAGTACACAATACCTAATAGGAAGCAAAACTAAGTAGTGCGTGTTACATATCTGGTGTTTTCTTATGATCAGCACATGTCCTTCCTTTCTTCTTGTGTTAACACAACTTCCTTTTCTTGCAGGGAAACTATCCCATGTGTTTCAAATAGTGCTGACTCCAACCCACAGAGGTCAAAGAAATGAATCAGATTAAATTATGGTAACTCATTTCCTTGGCACATCATGAAAGACAGGCTAATGAAAACAATTTCAGGACCTTTTCTTCATAGAGTCGTTAAAGGAGAGAAGGACTTTAACTCTCAAATAAAGTTAAACATGGTGAAAGTATTAGACATCCTGGATTGAGTATTTACTCAAGTTCACAGACAACCTTAGACATCTCAGTTATAAGCCAATGAACTCTGTTTTTTGCTTAAGGTACTTGGGGTTTGGGTTCTGTGGCAATACACAATATAATATTATCCCAAATTTTTATAATAATGAATAAATAAAATTACTCACAAGCAGAAAATAGTAGAATCTACCAAAGGTTAACAGTGATTCTCTCTAGTTTTGTGGTTTCAAATTAGTGAACTTGCCGTGTCAGAAATTTTTAAAACACAGTTCTCAGGCCTCACACTTGGAAGCTTTGACTTAGTGGTTCTGGATTGCAGGCTAGATCTTTTATTGAGTGCCTGTAGCTTTAGATAATATGTTAAAACTATTTCTTATTTCTTCAACTATCTAGAGTATTTCCAGAATCCCCAGTGTGAAGAATTAGACTATTAGAATTGGTAGCCTTTTCTCTCTACCTTATTTTCCCCTCTTCTACCTCTTAAATTTTGTAAGAAGTATCTTCATTTTATGCTGTCAAATTTAATGTTTACGGCTTTTCCTGAAACTTCTATTATGAAATCAAATGCCCCATGATTAATAGATTAGCAGAACTAAAACACTCAGATATGTGTTCATGATGGTAATAGCACTGTCTTTTGTTTTTTAACCAATACTGATGTGTTCATGTGTTTTAACACATGTGAATAGAAGTAAGCTTAATTTTAAAAAAAGACAGTACCTTGCACCTGTCCTTGGGTATAGCAGTGATGGGTTATTGCCTCCAGCTGCAAGGACTGGCCAGCACTAGCCCCAGTCACAGGTGGACCTAAGATCAGAAAGGAGCAGGAGAACTAGATTGGAGCCTGGGTTGCCCCCACACCTCATACCACCCCAATGCCTCCTCACTCAAGTTCCTTTGAGGGTACCATTGGGACTGGACTGGTCTCTAGGGGGTCCTCTTCAGGCAGTAGCCTCCAGGATTTTAGCCAAAAACTCTAAAAAAAATAACAAGGAGATACCAGGTTCTGGGGGCAGAGGGTAGGACAATACCAGGGACAAAACAAACCCTTACCCACCCACCCCCGGGGCTTCATGCACCACCCACTTTCGTATCCCTCCAGGACCCCACCCTCGACCCTCAACTCCCTCCATGACCTGCAGCATCCTGGTGCATTCCCTGTATCCTACATTCACTCATCAATGCCACCAGCTGCCCTAATTAATGGTGGGACCCAGAAAGGACTGACCCCTGCCACCCCAGCATCACCTATGAGGTGTGGGAAGATGACGCTGGACACACATACTCCCTGCTGGGAACAGTCAGGGATTGAGGATCCCAGCGAAGGTTGCCAAACCTCAACAATCTCCTAAAGCATAGGAGATCATTGGAAAGAAGTTTGAAAGGGTAAGAGTTAGCCAGGTAAATTAGGCAGTTTTTATCAGACAGAAGACAATACATTCTTCCACTCACACCATTGCTGCAGCACTAAGCTCCTTCCTTACTGCAGTGCAGCCCCTCCACACCCCTGCAGCCCCCTCCCTGGGAACCCTGGAGTCCCCTCCAGGAATCACGTCTGGTAACTCATGTCCCTCAAGACAGAGGCCCAGGAGGAGCCAATAGTAGCATTGTCTTATCTCTGCTAAAGAGTGGCCCAGATATTGGAGTAAAACAGACAGCAGAAGGTGGAGAGAACACAACTCCCCAGCCCCTTTCTGATCCCTCAAAAAGTGATTGAGGTTCACGCCAGGTCAGAGGAGCCTTGAGTCTCCTTTTACTCAGGCTTCTATTCCCTGATATCCCTGGAAGCATATCATTAACATCACAACTACAATCCCTCTTTACACGATGTAGAAATTTCCCTGTGACCATCACACAGACTATCCTTCCTGATCAGATTTCTAGCCAGGCTACAAGGCTAATGCTTTTCCATCTTTTATTTAATAAACAATTATTATTAATGTATTTATTTTGGCACTCAATAAATATTTTAGTTGGTAAAAATTAAATAATTGAATATATTTATTATATAAAATGTTATTTTGAAATATGTATACATTGTGGAATGGCTAAATTAAGCTAATTAACATATATGTATCACATCATATATACATATATGTATATATTATATATGTATACATGTATATACATATATGTATGTATATACACACATACATATATACATATATGTATACTTGTCGATTTTGGAGAGGTGAGAACACCTAAAAGCTAGTCTCTCAACAATTGTCAAGAATACTATGTTGTTGTTAACTGTAGTCACCACATTGTACAATAGATCTCCTAAATTTATTCATTCTGTTTGACTGAAATTTTGTAGCCTTTGACTAGTATCTCTTTAACCCCCTCCCTCACCCATCCACCTGCCCCTGGCAACACCCTACTCTTCTATTTCTATGAGTTCAACTTATTTAGATTCTACATACAGTGAGATCAAAGTATATTTGTCTTTCTATGCCTGGCTTACTTCACTTAACATAATATCTTCCAGATTCATCTATGTTGTCACAAATGACAGGATTTCCTTTTTTTAAATGGCTGAATAGTATTCTATTGTGTATATGTACCAAATCTCTTTTATCCCTTCATCCCTTGATGAACTCTTAACTTGATTCCATATCTTGGCTATTGTGAATATTGCTACAATAAACATGGGAGTGCAGATAGCTCTTTGACATATTGATTTTATTAATATTTCCTTTGAATATAGACCCAGGGTTGCTGGATCATATGGTACTTCTATTTTCAGTTTTGGGGGGAACCTCCATAATGGTTGTGCTATTCATAACCTCCATAATGGTTGTACTGTTCATAATGATTGTACTATTAATGTTCATAATGGTTGTACTATTAATAGTTTACATTCTCACCAGCAGTGTATAAGTGTTCCCTTTTCTCTATATCCTTACCAGCATTTGTTATTTTTTTGTCTTTTTGATCATAGCCATTCTAATGAGGTAAGATGATATCTCATTGTAGTTTTAATTTGCATTTCCCTGATGATTATGTTGAATGTTTTTTCATATATTTGTTGACCATTGGTATGGCCAAAAAGACTATTTGTATGGCTTTCTTTTGAGGAATGCCTCTTCAGACCATTTGCTTATTTAAAATTCATGTTATTATTATTATTTGCTATTGAATTGTTTGAATTTCTTGTATATTCTGGATATAATCCCTGGGATGAATAGTTGACAAATATTTCTTCCCATTCTGTAGGTTGTCTTTTAATTCTTAATCGTTTCCTTTGCTATGCAGAAGCCTTTTAGTTTACAATTACACTTTTTATACTGTGTATCCCTTAATAAATTATTGTATCTATTATTTTTAAGAGTTTTATCTTTTAACCTTCACACTAAAGATATAAATGATTAATACACCACTGTTACAGTATTTAGAGTATTCTGAATTTCACTGTGTACTTACTTTTACCAGTAAGTTTTATACTTTGTGTGTTTTCCTGTTACTAATTAGCATCCTTTCTTTAAGCATTTCTTGTTAGTCAAGTCTGGTGGTGATGAATTGTCTCACCTATTGTTTGTGTGGGAAAGTCTTTACCTCTCTTTCATTTCTGAAGGACAGCTTTGAGAGGTACAGTGTTCTTTGACAGTTTCTTTTTCATCTGAATTTCCTTCTACTACGTCTTTGACATCTTCTCCAGAAATACTACATAAGAAGAAAATTGTCTGCCCCCTTGAATGTCTTAAAATATCTTCATTTTTTCCTGATGCTGATTCATATTTTATCTGGCTGTAAAATTACAAGTTCAAAATCATTTTACCATTAGTTTCTTCTTGAATAGGAAGACTAAGAGCTCTCTACATATGGCAGATTTTATCCATTAATAAGCCTTATCTTAGAATGAAAGGCAAAACACAGAACTGAAAACATTGGCACACACCTTAGTAGCCCCTAGTTTTCCTTGAGTGTTCAATTTCTTTATGGAAAAAAAGTTTTCACAGTTTTTATTTACAAGTAAATTTTAGCCACCTGTTCTCAAATGTGAAAGGAAGAAATGTGAAACCAATGCACACAGACATTCCATAGGCAAACTTCTAAATAAATACACTGACTTCAGCACCTTGTTTTTGACCTACCAACAAGTCCCAAGCTCCTTAGGGTTTGGCATGGCAGAAAACTTCCTTCATCACTGCATTTTCTCATCCTAAGGAAAAAACTCTTATTTTTCCCAGCTTACGATATTTATTGAAATCTCTCATCTTTTGCTGTCTCCTTCCCATTATTTTTCACTTACTTGGTCTTGTAAAAAATTCCTTCACTGTTAGATTAATAAGGTAATGAAGAGAGACAAATATAGTCTCCTTAGTGTGCCATCATGAATCAGAGGCTGCTTTCTTAGGGAGTGCTTCTAAGGTTGGCAAGAAATGAAGCAGCTACCGTATGGGACGCTAGTGAAACACCTTGTAATCAGGGGGGCACAATTCATATGATTTAAGGCAAAGGTGAGGAGCTCTTTTTGAGATGGAGATGGAGATGAAGCCCAGAGAATAAATCAATATACCTACTCTGAGTCCACAAGAGGCATTAGCTGGCTTCAGCCACTCTGAAGGCCTGGGGCTCCACAATCCCAACCTAGATGACCAACTGGCCATCACATTGACCTCTTTGGTTCCTTTCAAAGCAATCAAAGGAAAGTGGAAATTTAAGCTATTTGAGAAATTTCTTTGCAGCTTGTAAATTTCTATTTAAAAGAGAAACAAGAATTTTGGGGGGATTCATCTGCTATGATTACTGAATCACCTAACACAAAGAGGATAACATTGTGGCCCTGGGATAGGAAATGGGGATCATTTTCCTAAATGAAGTTTATAAAGACACCTCTTATGTTTAAAAGTCCATCTACTATTACCTACTTCCATGAGCATGACCAGATTTTAATAATTCTTAACTTGGCATTTTATTTGGTTAAGTCACTCTAGACTTTGCTTTAGAAAGAAAAACATAATCCCATAAACCCCTTTGGGAATAATTCTAGACCTCTAAATAGAAAGTATTTAGTGTAATTTGTACTTATGAGATTAGCAAATATTAGAGTTACATTTCCCTCTCATTTTGATGCCCAAGTTTAACCTTTTTGGCTACAATATTGAGTGGTAAACATTAAAGACTATTTAAGCACTTAATATTTTTATATCACATGCACTCAGTAAAACCTCTGATTTTATGCATATTTATACAGGATTCACAAATTAGAGAAAGCTACTTTATTCTTCTATTATTAGGCAAATTAGTACAAAATTAGAATATTTGACTTTTTCTTAATTTTTTTTTTTTTTTTTTTTTTTTTTTGAGACAGAGTCTCACTCTGTTGCCTAAGCTAGAGTGCTGTGGCTTCAACCTAGCTCACAGCAACCTCCAACTCCTGGGCTCAAGCAATCCTTCTGCCTCAGCCTCCAAAGTAGCTGGGTCTACAGGCATGCACCACCATGCCCAGCTAATTTTTTCTATATATTTTTAGTTGGCCAATTAATTTCTTTCTATTTTTAGTAGAGACAGGGTCTTGCTCTTGCTCAGGCTGGTTTCAAACTCCTGACCTTGAACAATCTGCCCGCCTCGGTCTCCCAGAATGCTAGGATTACAGGCGTGAGCCACCTCACCCCGGCCTTCTTAAATTTTCTTTAAATAACATTTTAATTTGACTCTTGCCACTGAGTTTTACATAAATAAATAATAAATAATATTTTAATTTGAAAGCAAAATTTTAAATTATAGTTGGAAACCAAGATGAAATGCAAAGTAATATGGTATATTGTACCTCAACTAAAAATAGGTAATGCAGCTTTTATAGAAAATAGGGATTATAACACAACATAGAATTATTATAAGCTTTAAAATAATTATAGACATGAATGGGCTTCATCAATTTTTTTTTTTAAGACAGAATCTCACTCTTGCCCAGGCTAGAGTGCCATGGCATCAGCCTAGATCACAGCAGCCTCAAACTCCTGGGCTTCAGCGATCCTCCTACCTTAGCCTCCCAAAGAACTGGGACTACAGGCGCTGGCCACCACACCCAGATAATTTTTTCTATTTTTAGTAGACACTGTGTCTCGATGTTGGTCAGGTTGGTTTCGAGCTCCTGACCTCAAGCAATCCTCCTGCCTCAGCCACCCAGAGTGCTAGGATCACAGGCCTGAGCCACCAAGCCCAGCCTAAGGACTTCATCAATTGTAAAGTGTTACACAGATGCTTGATGTTATTGTTATAGTGCATGGTGATTGGGTTTGTGTGGAAGGAAGATTCGTGTAACTGACTGTGGTATAGCAAGTGTCTCTGGGTTCACATGGAAGCAGGAGAGCCAGTGAGAGGCTGGGCAGAGAAGCAGGCATCCCACCACTGGAAGTAAAACCCATCTACCCCTCACTTGTCCCTGACCTACTCATCTTTGCAGGTAAAATTCACCAAACTCAATTAAAGGCAATGGGATGGGAAAAAATGAGATGTCAGAAGGGCCTCCAGCTGTTTCATCAAATGTGGGGAGGGGGCAGGCTGGTAGGAGTGAGGCATAGACTGCCCAGTAATAAACAATAAGAGCCTTTGACAGATCATTCTCATTCTCACAAAGTCCTGTGATAAAGCTTGGGCAATGTAAGGAAAAGTGAAAATTAAAAATAAAAGACTTAATTCTCTCTGTTAAAAAGAAGAGACATCCTCCCCACTTCCCTTTTCTTAGAGCATTTACTTTAGAAAACTTGTCATTGTGAGTTTTTTTCCGTTTCCTTGAAATATATGTTAATCTTTTAAAAGTTAAATAAGCCTCTTGCCAGCTTTATGACCCAGGAATGTCTTTTTCAAGGACCTGGGAGCCATCTCCCTGAAATGTAAACATCAAAGAAGATAGCACCC
Organism: Mirza zaza; assembly: GCA_008750895.1. Taxonomy (NCBI): domain Eukaryota; kingdom Metazoa; phylum Chordata; class Mammalia; order Primates; family Cheirogaleidae; genus Mirza; species Mirza zaza. The sequence goes on along the minus strand of VSMD01083079.1, from coordinate 7,115 downwards.
TGTCTCCCAGTGTCTGTGCAAGGGTAGGAGCCTAAGTTTGGTGAGTGCCTCAGCTCTAAGTAAACTATCTGCTTCACAAAGACATGAGAAGTTTGTTTTTCCTTTGGATAAAGCCAATTAGCTAACACAGATGATCACCCCTATTGCCAGCTGAATCTAGAATGAGCTAGGTGTTACAAATGTTGCTCTAAAGCTCTCTTACTTGAGGACTGACTAGATACTATTTATTTTGAAAACATGTATATAATGGACTGCATCTGTTTGGCTGTATAAAGAGTGAAAATTTTTTTTTGTCTTTGTAATGTCTTAGCAGATTGCCTGTGATGCATATCACATTCTGATTTAATGCTTATTTAACAATAAGACTGTTTTCTTTCTCCACTACCTTGTGGAAAGGTTTTCTGAGTTCGGAGAAGATTTTGTTTTAATTTTATTTTCCCAACAGCAACCGTGCCTGTACATATGAACAGGAATTACTGACCTCATCTCAGAGAGAACCACATAACACATATATAAACCCCTGAAGCAGAATCTGATCTAAAGAGAATGTAAACAGTAGCACAGTCTCATAAAGCCACATAAACTGTAAACGTTATCATGTAGACATCATGTTTTGTGATTATGTTTCCCTTTATCAGATATCTGAGAAACTTGAAGATAGTAGCAGGAGATTAAAATATTTCAAATGTTTTAAAATGTGGATGTTTGTGAAGATCAGAAGGACAGTAGATTTTTTTTTAAAAAAAGTAAGAATTCTGGGTTGTTTTTGGGGGGCTGGGTTAAATTATAAAGGAATCATGTGTTTATAATGTAAATATTTAGAAAATAAAAGTGTCCACTACTTGTACATAACTTACTGACATTTAAATACATATTCTTTCATCTTTTCTCCTTTTATCATTTTGGGTTTGCATTTGGTTTTGTTTATATTACAGTTGCCATCAGACAGTGTGCCTTGCTTTCTTTTTTAAACTAAGTATCCCTTAGATCGGCATTGAGACTTAAAAACATAAATAAATAAATAAATAATATTGACATGAGTCTCTTTCATGCATCCAAAACCTCATTGTATCTGCATGAAAATTGAGTGAATGTAGTATAATTTATTTTACCATTCCTCTATTAGAGAGCACTTGAATTGTTTATAATTCTGGTGTTTTATAATACCCAAAATTAAACTAGGAAGAAAATCCATGTGCATTTGTGGAAGTCAAACACTTTCACCAACAATTTTCATTCTTTTCTAGGAAAGGAAATAAATTCCCTGTGCTTGTTATTTACTCTTCTGTGAAATGAATGATCATTCCCTCAGGCATTGTTCTCAGAGTTCACAAAACTGTTTCTTCAAAATTTGATTTTCTACAGTGACACCTGGTGTTGCAATTGGATTGAACAACACATTCCACGGAACTCTTAAAATTCACTGGCCACAGACAGCCCCCAAAGCTCTAAAGCAGCCTCTCAAACTTCCACATGCATATGAATCACCTGAGAACCTTAAAATGCAAATTGTGATTCAGTCCGTCTGCATTTCCAACCAGCTGTCAGGTGATGCCTATGTCGCTGGTCTACAAAGCACACTGGTAGCACAGCTTTAAAGCAGTGATTCTCAACTTCAGGAAGCTTTATGAGCAATGATACTTGGGTACTAGTCTCAGGGATTTTTAAAGCTCTGCTGGATGATGGTGACAGACAGCCAAGGTTGAGAACCAGAGCCACAACTCCAACATTCACACATCATAGAGCCACTGCCTATTAAATAGGGACTTTATTTATTTATTTATTTAGAGATAAAGTCTTACTCTGTTGCCTGGGCTAGAGTGCCCTGGTGTCAGCCTAGCTCACAGCAACCTAAAACTACTGGGCTCAAGCAATCCTTCTGCCTCAGAGTAGTTAGGACTACAGGCATGCGCCACTATGGCCGGCTAATTTTTTCTATTTTTGGTAGAGATGGGGTCTGGCTCTTGCTCAGGCTGGTCTCGAACTCCTGAGCTGAAATGATCCACCCACCTCAGCCTCCTAGAGTGCTAGGATTACAGGACTGAGTCACCACACTCAGCCTTGGGACTTTAGATATTGTTTTGTCCTCCCCTACATTTTATTTTGTAGGTAAACTTAAGTCCAGAGATAACATACCTAATCAAGGTCATACTGGTTTTTGTTCAGAGTGATTTCCACTATAACATAAATAACTAGGATATTCTATTCTAATCTGTGCTTCAATCATACCTGCTAATGGGATTCTTGTGGTTGGTACTACTTCTCAGGTGAGGTCAGTCCATGATAACGTATTTTTCTTGTGGGATGGGATAAAGAGAGCCTGAAGATGTCTCAAAAACAGGGTAGAGACCGTAAAGAGAAGGTAAAATAACAAAGAAAATTGCAACAGTATGTCCTCCCTTGTTATCCCCATCTTGTGAAAGGGGCACATGGATTTGCCCTTTGACATTGCACTCTCACCCAGAAGACAGCCTCACTGGCTATAATAGTCCATACACCTCAAACCACGCCACCTGCTGCTCAGATTCAGTTTCACCATTGACTGGGGGAAATAACACTTGTGGGGTTACTAAAAGCTATATGATTGGGCTACCCAATTAAAAGCTGTCAACAGAAAAGAAGCCAAACTCTGTAAAATAATTTTAAAGAGATTTATTCTGAGCCAAATTTGAGGACCAAGACCGGGAGCCAAGGAGCTTTGAGCAATTGGACTTGCTGTGGTTGAGTTACAGTTTGGTTTTATACATTTCAGGGAGTTACTGGTAACAGGGGTTACTGGTAAAGTCATAAATTAATACGAGGGAGGCATACATTGATTTGGCCCGAAAAGGTGGGCCATCTCAAAGGGGGTGGTGATTACAGGTTATATGTGGGTTTAAAGATTCTTTGACTTGTAATTGGTTAAAGACTTGAAGCTTTGTCTAAACAAAGGCTTGGAATGTTTTAAGATAAGGAGCTCTGTTAATCAGAGACAAGCCACCAGACATACATTTGTTGTGTAAATTGAGGACCTGCAGGGTTGCCTTGCATAGCCTTAGGCCTGTTGTTAATGGGTTACAAAGGATGTCTCCAAGAAGGGAGAGGGCATGAGGTATGTCTGACCTCCCTCCTAGTGGCAGGCAATTTAGTTTTAGGATATCTCCTTGGCCAGGAGGGGGGGTCCATTCAATCAGCCGGTGGGGGTGAGGGGGAGCCATAAGATTTTATTTTAGTTCACATTAGATTGGGAAAGGATAGACACAGATGTTTTAATGCAGATTCTCTACAGATATAAATTTCCCCCCACAAAAGACAGCTTTGCAGTGTTATTTCTATCTATGAGACTTATGGCAGCCATCTCAAAATTTGTCAAATATATTTTAGGGTAAATATTCTTCTAGGATAAATTTTCTTCATTTATCACAATCTGCCTGGACCGTATGAGGCACTGATATGGCTCCTGCTGCTGAGCAGACATCGCATCCCAGCCTGGTGACCTCTCTTCCTCATCATCCCCTACCTCTCCCTGCAGGAACCTCCGCCTCTTATGTAGTATATAGCCAATATCTTCCTTCTGCTTATGCCTTCTTCTGTGCCCTGATTCCCCACACAAAAAGCAAAAAAGTCTGGTTTTTTTTAATACAATATCTGTTTGATAAAGTGATGAATATCTCCTGATCTAGATTTGGGATACCTAATACAGTTGCCACTAGCCATATGTGGCTATTTAAATTTAAATTAATTAACATTAAACAAAATTTAATTTTTCAGTCGCATTATCACCTTTCAAATGCTCACTATCCTGGTGGCAAATGGTTACTGTATTGTCCAGCTCAGATACAGAATATTTCTATCACCTCAGAAAGTTCTATTAGACAGTGCTGTCCTGTGTTAAATAGTAGTAAAGGTATGGGGTAAAAGGGACAAAAATTTTACTTAATAAAATGAAATATTATTCTGCTAACAGTAAGGGATAAAAAGAACTAACAATATTATAGTGAACAATGCCCCATTATAAGGACTAGACACAGAAACTGAGACTAGCAAATGGCAAGGAATAGCTGGTGGAGTAGAAAGAAAAGCGTGAGAATGTGATGTTACAGAAGCTGAGAAAGAAGATGTTTCAAGAAAGAGAGAGTGTGAGATAGTTTCCATGCTGTTAAGAAGTCAAGTGAGATAATGATTGAAAAGTACGCATTGGATACAGGAATTAGTAAGTAATGTTGGTGATTTGGGGAAGAGAAGCTTCTGCAGTATTGTGTGAACATAAGCCAGGCTATAATGGGTAGAAATATGACTGAGAAAGGGGAAAAGAGGGGGAAATATAGAAAATTCTGCAAATAGTCAGTTATGAAACACAGGAGAAATGGGAAAGTTAGAGGGTGATGGTGTCCAGGGTAATGTTTTTTTGTTTTTTGTTTTTGAGACAGAGTCTTGCTTTGTTGCCCAGGCTAGAGTGAGTGCCGTAGCATCAGCCTAGCTCACAGCAACCTCAAACTCCTGGGCTCAAGCGATCCTGCTGCCTCAGCCTCCCCAGTAGCTGGGACTACAGGCATGCACCACCATGCCCGGCTAATTTTTTCTATATATATTAGTTGGCCAATTAATTTCTTTCTATCTATAATAGAGACAGGGTCTCGCTCTTGCTCAGGCTGGTTTCAAACTCCTGACCTCGAGCAATCCACCCGCCTCGGCCTCCCAGAGTGCTAGGATTACAGGCGTGAGCCACCAAGCCCAGCCAGCCCAGGGTAATGTTTTTGATGAGAAAATTTGACTATGTTACAAGTTAATATGAGAACTCTTCTAAATAGAACAAAGTAAGTCTTGCAGGCTAATGTTTCACTGTAAGAATCGGAAAAAGCTAGAAATTTAAAACTATCATATTTTTAGGGGTTTTGGAGACCAAAATCAAAGAGAACTATATGAACCAGGGGGAAGCCGAGATGGAAGGATCCCTTGAGGTCAGGAGTTCAAGACCAGACTGAGCAAGAGCAAGACCCCCATCTCAACTAAAAACAGAAAAATTAGCAGGGCATCTTAGCAGGCACCTGTAGTCCAAGCAACTTTGGAGGCTGAGGCAGGAGGATCGCTTGACCCTAGGAGTTTGAGGTTGCTGTGAGCTAAGCTGATGCCAAGGCACTCTTGCCCAGGCAACAGAGCAAGACTCTATTAAAAAAAAAAATTCCAGGGAAAAGACAATTGTTCTGAGATGAGCTAAAAGTTGTCAGCCATCCCCCTCTTCCACCCCACATACAGACATACAAGAGAATTTATCAATTCTGGGTGCAGACAAGAGGATCAATCTTGGTCCAGGTCAGGGACCTCTGCCAGCAAAATGGAAGGCCTAGAACAACAAGTTGAAAATTTGATATGCCTCCAATACATAGATTTTCTCAATAGGTGACATTTGCTAAGTTCTAGAGCCATATGAAAGGCTGGGAACTAAGCCGAAAGCATCTGAAGGGTAGCGTGATTTGCCCCATTCAAGAAACAAGACCCATGATCAGGGAAGACCAGCCTTAAGCACATGGCCAACCTCTCCCTGCAGACATTTGATAGGAACTGCACGAAGCAGGAAGCTCTAGAACCTCCGGGTACAAGCCCGTATCTTATTCAGTCTTAGGGATGAAGATGGGGATAAGCATAGCTCTCAAAGTGAGGAAAATCAAAGGCAGATCACAACCCAGCTTCAATTTTTATCAAACCCGATAAGCTCTCATTTTTATCTGCCTAATGAGAGGGGGGAACCCACTCTGGTGGAAGATCACATCGTTTTCTTTACACTTAGCCCTTTATATTGTAATTGCCGTTTTCATGTGTTTTTCTTTCCTGCTGGCCTATGAATGGTTTTATATCTTATTGTCTTTGTAGCTCCAATTCCTAGAACAGGGAATAATACATAATAATCCTCCAATAAATGAAGCTGAAATGATATGAAATGAAATACTTTATGCTCAATAAAATATATTTTTTTCTGTCTCTCTCACCCTACCTCCAAACCTAAAGATTCAGAAAGCACATACTTTTATTAATAACACTTTATTAATTACTATACCTTTAAGTGCATTGAAAAGCTTTTTCAAGGCTTGCTTCTGCAAATTATCGCATAGTTTACACATACCTTCCTCAGGCTATGCATCCACAGCCCTTACAGGAGAAAAGGAATCCGACCTGGGCCGATGGCTCCACCTGGTGGCGGGATGGGGAGCTGTTTAATTCCCTTGAAAGCAGTCACAGGACAGTATCTTGCCTTGGTCTTCTACAAGATCATAATTAGCAACCTTGAAGAAGAACCTGCGATTGGTTGGACCTGAACCTGTCCTCATAGGCAGAAAGTGACAACATTTTGTTTGCAAGGAATAAGAAAGAAGCCCCATATTGTGACTTGGGATCTGGATGTACTAGTGGTATATAAGTGGATCTGCGTGGGAAAAAAGGTAAACAGTTTTGAGACACAAACTTAAGGATCTTCTCAATTTCCCCTCCTTCTTTCTCCCTCTTGTTTTGTTTTGTTTTGGTTTGATTTTGTTGTTGTCGTTGTTTGTTTTGTTTTGTTTCTAGAGATGAGGTCTCATTCTGGCATCCGGGCTGGAGTGCAGTGGTACAATCATAGCTCGCTGCAGCCTTGAACTCCTGGGCTTGAGGGGGCCTCCTGTGTCTTTGGGATTATAGGCATGAGCCACCACACTGTGGCCCTCTTTCTTTTGGTTTAATGTCACTTTTGGTCTTGAGTGAAACATTTCCCCAAAAGGTGTGAGATCTGATGTCCTGAGAGAACTGAAAGACTGACTGTAACAACCAAGAAGTGCAAGAGGCCGGGCGCGGTGGCTCACGCCTGTAATCCTAGCTCTCTGGGAGGCCGAGGTGGGTGGATCGTTTGAGCTCAGGAGTTCGAGACCAGCCTGAGCAAGAGCGAGACCCCATCTCTACTATAAATAGAAAGAAATTAATTGGCCAACTAACATATATATAGAAAAAATTAGCCGGGCATGGTGGCTCATGCCTGTAGTCCCAGCTACTTGGGAGGCTGAGGCAGCAGGATTGCTTGAGCCCGGGAGTTTGAGGTTGCTGTGAGCTAGGCTGACGCCATGGCACTCACTCTAGCCTGGGCAATAAAGTGAGACTCTGTCTCAAAA